>OMNM01038249.1:0-11919 GCA_900302745.1 Parablennius parvicornis | reverse complement strand
GTGCGTGGGGGGGGGGGGGGGGTTCTCTTTTTTGAAACCTTTGTGGTTTTTACACATTCTTCCTGTACTGCAGTGACACAGAAAACATCTTGTAGGTGTGAATGTGACTCCAATTGTCTTTCTTTCTGCTTTTCATGGACCGGCCATTTGTCCAGGGCGGTTCCTGTATCTGACTATTCTTGGCACCTGAACTCCGTAAATTATTGCTTTCTCTGTGGGTAACAACTTATGGCACACCAACAAAAGCAAAATGTGAAAATTTGCTCATTGATAGAATGAAGTGTGTATGTTCCAGGTACATGGACCAATGTTTGTTTTTGAGACAGCCCTTTTTAGGTCTAATGTTATAAAAGGCCCAATTACAAGGTTGACTTGGCAATTAAAGAAAAAAAAAACAAGCAACATGTCTTTTATCTGCTGTTAGACTGTAGACAAAATACAAAGAAAGGCTTCATTACATCCACCTATAGCCAAATGGAGCTCAGTAGTACACTACATGCTGTTCACACCAGATTCCTACACTTTGTACAGAAATCTTCACTGTAAATCGTGTTTCTCTGAAGTTTTAATGAGTCTTTTTTTTGCAGAAGAGTAAAAACAATAGTGTAACTTGTTTACAGAACTGCCCTGTTAAGTGACATTAGACTTGCTCTGAGTGCTGCTGTAAGGCTAAGGCAAATTTATTAATAGAGCACCATTCAGTTACAGGCCAATTCACAACGCTTTAGAAATGACTAAAAGGAATGCATAAAACTTTACAACATAAAAGAGATCTTTACAAAGAAATGCATAAAAGCTTTAGCTCCCATCCTTTCCATTGGATCGACTTTACTTGGCTCTTTATTTGACCTCCGAAATCACCAGCAAATATCAGGTCTCCTCGTCAGAGAACCCCACACGCGGCACTGTTCCGGGTACCTTCTGAGGAAGCTCTTCACTGTATCACTTTAAAAAATAATCCCAGATCAATATCAAGGGGCAGTTTTGTGACCTTTCTTGTCTTTGTTATTCACGCCCCCACCCTAAAAGCACAACTTTAGATGAAGAATAGTTTTGTTATTTGTGGATTGACTTGTGAATGACATTTAGGATTTTCAGTGTAATCAAATACCTTTGATTCCATCTGCTGGGTCCAATTCAGAGGCTTGGATAGAAGTGATTTGCTCAGATTTTACTTTTCTGCACCTGTCATGACAGATGGCACCAGAAAGTCAGAGGGTATGTGATGATGGCATGTGTTACCGTTCCCAGCCTATTAAAAGAAAGAAGAGGCTTGATTGTGGTTTCCAGAAACTGGCTTTATGGAGGCTGCCGCTCAAATTCATGAGCTCGTTCAAAAACGGCACCTAGATTTTGACTTCCCCTCTTGCACTTGTGCGTTATGAAAAAGAAATGACTTTCAGCTGTTGAACTGGTAATGTGATTCATAGTTCAGTGTTAATCTTCTATGTCATTTCAAGCAAGATTTTGTTCCCTTTCAATCTTGCTTTTACTGTTTTTGGCACCTTCTCTCTCCCAGTGTTTATGAAAACAAGCCAAGACTGGTGGAGCAGTTGTGCAAACTGCAGGTAAAATCCACCGCGTTTACTGGGTTCAAATTGAGAGCAGCAGAATGTGAATTAGTAGCTAATGATGTCTTGAAGACTGGAATCATTTCCTCCACAGATGTCTTCTGGGCTGCAGTAGCGGTAACATGCAGAACGGATGCTTCAGTAATATTATTTTAATAATGCGACACATGGCGCCCGTCTTTCACAGACCAGTTGTTTCTAGTTAAGGTCTAACAAGTGAACATTTTGGACAGATCATTTTGTTGAGGTTTGTTTGGTTGCTGACACTTAACCGAATTTAAATGTGAAAATTTGCCCATTTATTTATTTTAAGGGCTGTTTCTTCTGGTGGCTGATGAGTCACCATGAGTCAATCAGCATGTTGCATCTCTGTAAACGTCTGGGAAATGAGATAAGTAAGGGCGATGAATAAGGATAACTGAAGCATGCTAATACAGTTACTGATCACTACTCTAAACGGTTGGAAGTTTGCAAACCACATTGAAGGAAAGCGACAAAATGTTACTAATGTCTTCATCAATCAGAATGTGCAGCACATTTCTGAATAAACATCTCACTTCTTCCTTGTTCAGACTTGTTCTTACAAGGCCTCAAATTGTTTTTTCTAAAAAAAAAAGTAAATAATAGCTGTAATATTGTGAGCTTTCTATGACCCACATTGTTCTCTATGGCAAATAAATTCTGCATATAAATCATCACCATACCAAAGATGTTTATCTGAATGAAAATTCTTGCTTTTGTCCTATCTGTAGATTTGCCCCCAACCCCGTCTAAACCTGCAGTAACATGAACTCAATACAACCTCCCTTGTGGTTTTTATAGAAGATAATAACTGCTGTTGTGATCCTGTTGGACTTGTTAACTTATTACGCAGGATATTGGATTTACAATGAGCTGTGTTGTCAAGTGGGTTTTAATAATATACCTCCCAATTTTGTTAATAATTTCTGATCTGGAATCAACTGCGGTAGAAGTAGTGTAAATAGTTTGCACGTGGTTATCAAAGTGGCTGTAAAATGAATCACTTCATCTTCTATAAATGAATCCCAAGAAGAATGATATACTTTGTTTAGTGCAGGGCCCTGTTTATTTTGCAGTGAATGTGCAGAGGGGGAAAAAACAAAACTGGTTTGGTTGCATTATTAGGACCAAAAAGAATCTTCTGGTGTAACTAGTCTGATATGCCAGTACTTACCTGCAGGAATGCTATGTACCTGAGGCACTGTTGGAAACCTGGTTCTGTACACGCCTAGCACACACTCCCACTCATAGATGAAAGCAATACTTAGAGGAGCAGCAAAGTATTTTAACCAGTGGAGTGAGCACTTCTCCGCGGAGCGAACGATCATCCAGCATGTCGGCGTAGCGGTGTAAATGGAAACCATGTTTACCTATGTAATGCCTAGAGGATGAACCAGAGTGGGCCAAGTACACAACCCTGGGAGACGCCTTGAGTTTGCAGTACTTTTCTGTATCGGTCTAAAACTGGACTCGTACCTTTTCAGCGTGTTCATCGGTTAGCCTGCTTCTTCTGTTTTCTGTTCTCTGGTTAGGATTAGATTCAATTCCAGGTCAGGTTTAACTGTGGAGCTCATTCTCATCTGACTGCTCATTGTATATGCAGAAGTAGATGACTTCCTGGATTTGTAAGTATGATTTTAAAGATAGAAATTTCACATGCAATAATTTAATAATGTTTTGTGAGTGTTGTGTAATTGTGGACTTCTCCTTTTGACTACAGTTGTTCAGTGCCCCTGTGGCCTTAAATCATTAGTGCTACATGTTTGGTTATTGTTTGACTACTTAGCTCGCACAGTTACAGTTGAGGCTCCAGGCAAAATTGATTGATATTGATCCCCGTGGGGACACTAGGAGCAGTCGGCTGGGTCAAGGACCTGCTCAGGGGTCCACAGTGGTAACCTCTTGGCAACAGAATGAACCCGTGACCCAACAGATATCAATCTGGTTTGTTTGGGATTTCTGTCAAATTCATGCTTTTTCTTAGATCATTGAAGAACATGAAGAGATGGAATAGAAATAAGTTATTAGTCTCATGGTGGACTTCTTCATAGCATTGTACACATAGAGCCGTACTTTATAGTAAATAGAACATTCAATGTATACATGTGAGGGATTGATTTTTATTCAGTCTGAGTTTGACAGAATTTACAATAAAGCTATGACAAACTCGAAATTAAAGGGATCACAAATTCCTCTATAATCCCCACTAATTTAACAGTTTGGTCCATGTACCACATTTGTTTCATGCTGTGTTGACATTTATCGAACTTTGTTTTAACTGGACCAAATGTGAGAAGTGCATAAACATCCTGAGCCTAGCAACTGGACTGTAACGCTATAAGCCGGCTAAAGTGAGCTCATGTCTTTGTCTTACAGATCACTTCAGTGGAGATGTATACGTTGGACTGGACAGATGTTTGAAACGAGCACCGTTTTATAGTTCCAGTGAACCTTCACCCCACCCCCCGCCCCTTCACCTCCCTGTCCCTTTTGTTCACCGTCCACACCCTTCAGTCACTCTAATATTTCATTCTCATCTTCCACCTGGTCTCAGTCCGTCTCCTTTTTCATTCCTTCTTCTCCTGCAACCGAACCGAGAGTGCCGGCTCTACCTTCCTCACAATGGTTGCTGACGTAGACACGGCCTCTCAGGGCAGCGTGAGGTTAAAGCAGG
This sequence comes from Parablennius parvicornis, assembly GCA_900302745.1. Lineage (NCBI taxonomy): Eukaryota > Metazoa > Chordata > Actinopteri > Blenniiformes > Blenniidae > Parablennius > Parablennius parvicornis. The sequence continues at coordinate 7,653 of OMNM01038249.1, read as the reverse complement.
AGATCTCCCTCCTTCATGGCGTTTGTCTCATCGTGGGAAATATGATTGGCTCTGGCATCTTTGTCTCACCTAAGGTAAGCGTTCCACTTTCTCATGTTTTTTTGAGGAGTTACCATTCTTTTCGCTAATATTTGTACAGCAGCCAAGGTCACCTGGCAGCTTTCACTTTTCTAAATAGATCTTGTGAGACAATAACTCTTTGTTCTTCTCCTAGGGAGTGCTTAAGTATACAGGCTCCTTTGGCTTGTCCCTTGTTGTCTGGGCCATTGGGGGAGTGTTTTCAGTCTTTGGAGCTTTATGTTACGCAGAGCTTGGTACCACCATTCGTAAATCTGGAGCGTCCTACGCCTACATCCTGGAAGCATTCGGCGGCTTTTTGGCTTTTATCCGGTGTGTAACCTTTATGTCTGTAAACTCAACAAATTGAAGGCTTAAATATGCAAGGGTTTTTTTTTTTTTTTGCTCTACAATAATGGATTTGTATTAATCCTGCTGCAGACTATGGACGTCCTTGTTAATAGTGGAGCCTGCCTGTCAGGCAGTGATAGCCCTGACCTTCTCCAGCTACCTGGTCCAGCCCTACTATCCCACATGTACGGCGCCCTATGATGCCGTCCGCCTCATCGCTGCTGCTATCATATGTGAGGAACTCTCTGTCCTGAACATGCCTGCACATGCATTCTTCACTTAACGTGCGTACTATGCGGGAGCAGCACGTAGCTTCGGGCAGTCTCTTGATCGACCTGAGAACTTAGAAACAGCAAGTTTAATATTTAGCAACAGATTCACATTTTTCAATAAATTGTGTACAGTTGTTTAAACTGCTGTTTACATGATCTTCAAGAACCAGTTTTTTTTTTTTTGCAAGTGCATAAAGTAGAGAACAAGCAAAGGAGAGAAACTTCACAACAACCACTGTTTTTTTTTCATGATTGCTGTACAGCCTTTCTCCACGACATAATGCCATACTAAGACATCCACCAATCCTATATGACATTTGTTCTACCTGTTCTCAAGCCATTAAAATGACCTTTTCTTGGAAACATTTACACTCGCTCTGGATGGATTACTAAGAGGAGTGTGGTATTGCATCACCGTTTAATAAAGCCAGTGGAAATTAAACCTTGAGGTATTAAGTGTATTTTATTATTGCTGCACATCCAGGTGCCTTCAGTGACAAGTTGTACAGTATATAATTTCAGGAAATCTTTTTCTGGTGGCTAATATTGAAACAAATGACACCAGACATGCTCTAAATAGATGAGTCAGTGCAGTGAGCCTCAGGGATCAAAACACAGCTGCTCCATGTCTTTGAATCCCTGCGTTTACAAGGCTAAGTTCTATTTGTATTTAATGCTACACATTGTGTGTTTGATTTCCTCAAGTGCTTCGTAAACTGAAAGCTGGAGCTTAGGGAGAGTAAAGGAAGTGTTACTGCTGTTGTTTCTAACAATTGCTTGTCTACATAAACCAGACAGACTTGTCGTTAAGGTTCATGTTGACTCTGTACCGTGTCAACAGATCAACCAGGAGCCGCGAGCGTGTAAATGGAAATGCCTTTGTCATCGTTCTAAAGGTCATCTTAACTGTATCGCAGGGGTTATATCGGGGAACTATTGCTGTACAGTCATTAGAATACAGTATGATTTAAAATTTGACCACAGTCCTCAAGCCGTGCTCACCACCTCTGTTTCTCCCAGGTCTGCTCACAGGTGTGAACTGCATGAAAGTGAAATGGGGTGCTATTCTCCAGGTCATCTCCACGGTGGCCAAGGTCCTCGCTCTCATCGTCATCATCGTAGCAGGCATGGTGAAGCTGGCACAAGGTACTAAATCCAACCAGGTTCCCCAAATTATCAGCCCCAAAAACTTTTAAGACATATTTAGCGTTTGCTGAGTTTGATATGACGCCCTGCTTTTGTTGTAGGTTTCGACCAAAACTTTGAGAACTCGTTCAAAGGCTCCAAGCTGGACCCCGGTGACATGGCCTTGGCCCTTTATTCAGCACTTTACTCCTACTCTGGCTGGGATACACTCAACTTCATTACAGAGGAGATCAAGAACCCAGAGAGGTATTTAACATAAACATGGCAGATCTTCCTTTGTTTAGCTACATGTTACGGCAACATTATATTGAGTGCTAATAAAAATGATACTAAACATTTTTTTTCTATATTTTCAGGAATCTGCCTTTGTCCATTGGCATTTCCATGCCCATTGTCACAGTGATCTACATCTTGACCAACATAGCTTACTACGTGGTCATGGATGCCGATGAAGTGCTCAACAGTGATGCTGTTGCTGTGGTGAGTTTGTGAAATCTCTTGGTCTGTTTACGTGCAAACCTAATAATCCACTCATGATCAACTTCCGATCACAGTTCATTGACATTGACAGCGTCTGCTGTACCCCAGGCTGGAGTGACTTCAGCTCTTTAGTTTACGGATGTACAGTGTGTTCTCATCAACCTGGCATTCAGCCTCTGGCACTGACGTCTGGTTTAAGTACTACCTCCTCGATTATCTGAGGTCACAGGAGTGGACATGACTGCAGCTTGATTTGGCTAAAGAGGTTAGCGCTCAACAGAGGAACAAGGGAAGGTTTATGATGTAATTAGTGGCTTGGAAGAAGAACTTCTACTTTAGCTTGTTATGAACGGCATTTTATAATCCCTTATTGTTTTAATTGGAGTGCTCGTTGTAATGGTTTTGCTCACTGTCTGTCAAAACGCTCAGGGCAGTGAGTGTGTGTTCTTCAATCAGTCCTGAGCCTCATGAGTGACTGCCATTTTTTCGAGAAATAATAATGATGATATTGCTATCGTTGGAGGTGTGCAACCGTTGCCAAAATCTGTTTAGCACCACAATTTCAAAGTGTACTCATAACACATGAAGTTGTTTCCAGAATTTTAAATGGGATTTTACATCAGTATTGATAGGAGCTGTCAGAAATTACATTGTTTATCCACCTGGTGCGTTTGGATTCAGCCTTCTTATCTATGTTCCATGTATAGTTCAGTTAATTTGTTTAGAAAATAATGAAATTATGAATAAAATAACTTTTCTATTGTAAATAAAAACATTTTGAGATGCATCTCCATGTACCTAGAGAATTCAGCAGAATTTGACGTTGTTTCAGTGAAATCTAATAAATGCAGTCGTGCACAAGAGTACATTTTAACTACCGGCGAGACAGGTGGCAAAGACATGTAGGCATGTTTTAAGATTAGTTGTTTCTCAAATATTGGCACATCTGCATTTATAGTGAGATTAGCTAAAGCTTTTTTAATGCTATTATCAATGAAGGAGTGTGTGTTGAAAGGACTCTGTTGGCTGTCTCCCCAGACGTTTGCTGACGAGGTGCTGGGCTGGGCACGCTGGCTGATCCCTCTCTCTGTAGCCATTTCCTGTTACGGTGGCCTCAACTCTTCCATCATCGCGGCCTCGAGGTCAGCAGAGGCACATTGAGCTCATACTTGCTCTTCAGGATGTAATGTGGGCAAACTGTAGAGCAACACTGTGATCATCCTCCACTGTCTGTTGTTTCCTGCAGGTTGTTCTTTGTGGGCTCTAGAGAAGGCCATCTACCGAATGTCCTGTGCATGATCCACATCAAGAGATTCACCCCGATTCCTGCCCTGCTGTTTAATGTCAGTTACTTTAAAACACACATAAGATATATAGCCAAGAAGTATTTTAGCTATGTGTGATTATTCTGGATTTGTGGCCAAACCTGATCTTTGTTTTCCTTCCTGCAGGGTGCCATGTCACTGATTTATCTGTCCGTCCCGGATGTTTTCCGGCTGATTAACTACTTCAGCTTTAACTACTGGTTGTTCATCGGCCTGTCGATAGCCAGCCAGATCTACCTTCGTTTCAAAGCTCCTGATCTGCACCGACCTGTTAAGGTACTAAAGTGACTTTGGTGCTTTCTGAGCAGATGTGTTAAGTGCTACAATATATTTAGGTCAGACAAGCAAAAACAAAAGTTTAGTAACTCTCACGTTGCTTCTTGGTGATAACAGTCACACAATATATAAATTATGGCTTATCAGATGATGATATTGAGATATGCATTTTAGAAAGTTTAAGCTATTTCAAGCTTTAAATTGTGAAAAAATGTGTGACTTTAGACCTTAAAATAGTATTTCAGTGAGTGCCATTTATTACCCATAATGCAGCTTTTACCATTCAGCTTGCTTACTGACGAGACAAAAAGAATAAACATGACATTTAACCAGCTCTGAGGTGGTGATTGAAATGCTGGCAGAATCCCAGGGCTTTATTTGCATTTGTTTACGCATCAACAATGTCGTCACAGCGTAAATGTTATGTGAACTAACAGTTTTCTCGTCTCCCTTCGCAGCTCTCGCTGTTTTTCCCAATAGTCTACTGCCTGTGCAGCGTGTTCCTGGTGGTGGTGCCTCTCTACAGCGACACCATTAACTCTTTAGTGGGAATTGCCGTGGCCCTCTCTGGTGTCCCCGTCTACTACGTCTGTGTCTACCTGCCTCCCAGCTCCCGGCCAGCTTTCCTCGGCAAAATGCTCGGTAATATACACCTCTGATGTTTCTAATGTTGAGATTCCAGGGGCCTCCTTATGTTTTTCATTTATTTCGCACCATCAACGAGAGCTGCTTCACATTTTTTCATTGTTTCTGACAGAATGTGAATAAATCCTACATGCTTTGAACTCCGGGGAAATTCAAGCATGTAATTTCTCCTTTTTTTTTGTGATTTTCTTTGTGAAAGAGATTGTGTATAAATTCTTCAGCTGACTTAATCACCACAACATCTGCTGTAACTATACGTGTTTCGAAATGCATCAGTTTTGTATTATTTGAACACGCAAGACTGGGTGATGGTTTTTCTACAAGCAAAATCATGAATACGTGCAGATTAAAACATAATAACCAGCATGGGTCGTTTGCTATAAGCTGCCTTTGTGAAAGCATGTGGCTCTGTAATGTATTTTTTTTTTTAAGTAGCTCACAAGTCTTGGATTAAATGTATACTAGCCACTGTAGATAAAAGTGAGAATGTCTTGGTGTTAACCGCTAAAGGGAGATTTGGATTAGAGTGTTCAAAGTCCAGTTTATTTTAAACCCTACATACTGTAAAGAATTCTATAGTGCCAAGGCTTCTGAATACAACCAACTTTTATGGCTCATTGTTAAGACAAACTTACTCGAGGCTCTTTTGTTCTGTGACTAACAGCAACGCCATTTATTTTTTCATAGATTATCTCTTAATCTTTTTTTTTCCTCCTCCCTGTCCCTGCAGATCGGATCTCTCTGTTCACCCAGAAACTGTGCATGTGCTGCGTGGCCTCGCCGGACATCGATCTGGACAATATAGACCCGGACAAGCTGGAGTGATGGAGACAAAGGGGCTTGACGTGGAGGACTGGACCGACCGGAGCGATGAAAGAGGAAGCCTGCACAGACCGAGGCTGTGAGCTGCAGACAATCAGAAGGAGAGGAAGACGACACGCCGCCTGCCTTCTTCTCCTCTCACACGTAACGAATCGAGGAGCAGGATTTGACTCAGAATATTTAAACAGTGTGTATTTTCAGTCTCTAGACAGCTGTGTATAGATGTAAACCATAAAAAAGCTACGTACACATCCATGTGATACAGTGTTGGTTGTGCATTTCACTCCACATGGGCTCACACTGCAGCTCACGCGTGCATATAAGCTAATTACAGCTTCAAGTTTTCTGGTCACGAGTTTAAACGAAGTGTGTTTTGGTATGGCAGCAACAAAGTGAGTTCACAAACACTGTTTTTAGATTCTCACTAACCTCAAAAAACAGCACAGGTTTTGCACAGCTTCTCTTTTTTTTTTTTCCTTCCTCCTCTTTGACTTTGCTTTGGTTATAAAAATGCTTTATTTTACTCCGAACCTGAACTGAAGGACCAAATGAACACGTGCTCGTCTTTCTCTCTTAAAGAAGGAAGAGAACACTTACAAAGTGCTTACATTCCTTTTGAGATTTAATTTTTCCGTTATTATGTAATGTTGGTCTGTATTCTGAGTAGTTCTGTCATTTGAGATGTTTTGTCACTTTGCATATATTTTTTTTTTTTTTTGCTTGCAGCTGAAATCTGATTTAATTTTCAGGGCCAGTTTTTGATCTCTGCTGCCTTCTTGTGGTTGCTGATGCGCAAAGCAACAAGTAACAGTCAGATCTGACGGGTACAAGCTGTTTTTGTTAGTTTTCTAACTGTTATTTGACAGGTTGTCACTTTTCATCCATTTCTAAACGAACCACTGAGGGGAATCGATGTTAAACATTAGAAGCTCAGTGCGATTGCTTATTGATGGGGGAAAAATAGCTGATTAAAATGTACCTGTTTACAGTTGTTACTCAGAATTACTCTTTTAGAATAAACAATCTCAGGATCAAGTATTCTGTTCGGCACAGTGTTACTGATAACACAAGTTGATAAATAAACTGTCCAGTTCCTAAAAGTTAAATTTCCCAAACAATTAAAATTTGTTTCCAGAGGTTTAATTTTATGTTTTGTTACACTCGTGCAGTCACAGGACAGAGAAGCCTTTGGGGGGGGGGGGAAATGTCATTTTTAATAATTGACCAAAAATGTTGACCATAGTCTTTTTTTTGGGTCATAAATTTTGTTCAGTGGCCTCTTTTTTTTGTGTTTTTTTTTTAATTACACCAGCGGCCTGTGAGCAGGAGCGGAGGCCGACCCGTCCTGCTCCGTCCTGGGTGTAGCTCTGCTCCCTGCAGGTGGAAAAGAGGCCGATGTAGCATGTTGAATTGCAGGTAGAAACCTGTGGAACATCGTACTGTCGTCCTCATCAGCTGTAGATGTGCCTTCTGTCAGTGTGGTCAAACGGCCCTGCTGTTTTTGATATTGTAACTCTGGGGTACAGCGTCTTCAGCACAATCTGATACATTACTGTAGTTTTCTTTTTGTTTGTTTGTTTGTTTGTTTCGGAAACTGAAGTGACCTCCCGCTCGTGGACGATTGTCAGCCTGTTGCCAGCTGGAATTAATCAGGCCTTAGATTTCAAAATCACATTCACTGTCTTGACTTGAGCACGTCGACACCAGCCAACAGAAGCACACGCACATGTTTTATGTACTCGTTCTTTGTCTCTGGGATACAAAGCATTGTTTAAACCAAACTAGTGTGTATCGTTAAGTGACCATGGGAACTATTTCCATGTTAGACACCTATTGTACTTAGAACACATGTGAATGTTGCAATATATCGTATGTTTGTTGTTTCATTGGGTACCAAATGTGTTGAATTTGTAGGATTGTGATTTAAGTGCTTGTTGAACATTTTAACAGTAACGTTTAACGTTAAACTTTTTTTTTTAATGTGGACAAACCAAATGTTGATTCATGCTCTACTGTTGAAGTCTTGTTTCCCCAGGCTGACGCAGGCAGGAGTGTGCCGAGTGTTTAATTTGAATAAAGTCAAGTACAGAAAATGAATTGTACACATCTCATTCAGGTTGAGTTTTCTTGTCCACCACAGAAGCTGCGATTGCTGAGAGCAGCCACTAGAGGTCATTATGTTAAAAGACAAACTGCAATATCTTTAATTTTTGTCTCGCTTGTGTTTAGGTGCGTCATTTATTTCAGTTTAGGGGTTACAATCTATCCCATTACATCTC
>OMNM01038248.1:0-12977 GCA_900302745.1 Parablennius parvicornis | reverse complement strand
TTTAAAGGCAGAAACGTCTATTTTGAGTTGAAAACCCCTGCAAAGCAGCCAAGTCTAAATTCACAGGAAAAAGAAGAACATGGACAGAGGAAAAGGGCACATCAGTTTAAAACTGGGCTAAAACTGCCTTCAGCCTCCCTCCGGGCAGCAGCGGGAGTCAGTCTGGAGCACAAGTGAGACCAACTCGCCCATTTAAACAAGTAAAGACAAATGAAAAGGGCACATCAATTTGGAGTGGACGGAGGCAGCGCGCCTATTTCTCTGCACAGTTAGCCTCCCCGAGGTGGCATATTAGACTGAAAGGGGCTCAGTGGGGCTGAGGTGCATCACTAAATGATAAACTCCCAGAAGCACAATTACACAGCATAACGGCCGTTTTCATTCTAACAGCGAGGGACGACGCGTACTGTGATGACTGTATGCGTGCGTCTGCATCTGTGCATTTCTGTACATAACATGCATGTCTTGGAGCGAAGACGTCTCTTCTCTGTCGTTTGTTCTTCGAAGATTTCTCAAATAACTGAAGGACTGAGTGACAATGTACAGAGCTTGAAAAGCTCTGTGCCGGTGTGTGTGTGTGGACTTACGAAGCTCGCCCACTTTCAAAATCTCGCAGAGCATCTTGGTCAGCTCGATGCTGCTGCGACCAAACGGACATTCGTGCTTGTCTTCTCGACTGCTGTTCTCCAGGACGATCTGGAAACAAAGGACAAGGAGTCAGTCCATATGAAAGTGTAGTCAAACATATTCTTATTCAAGTGCCAGCCACTCCACCACCATGGATCCTATTAAACAAGTTTGAAAAATGAAAATTCATTTACATTTATCAAAAGAAGTTTTGATTGAAAAATCTAACCTTTTAGATTTAGATTACATTTGAGAGCTGGAGATAGATAGAGGTAGAGGAAGAGGTAGAGATAGTTACAGATTGGATGAATGATCTAGTCAATCTAAAATTATTGGATATAGCCTGTCTAAAGTATTAGCAATATGTACTTCCCTAAACAAGGGAGACTTTCTGTGGCGTCTGAACAAATAAGACTTTTTTAATTAAATAATGTATTTTTTCCCCAATGTATTGTAAATACTACAAAGATTAAACATCGAGATACAAGCAGAACTATACATATACACGAGGGTAAAAACTTTCAGGTATTTATTAAAAAACATCAGTGTATTGACTGCGTGAGTACAACAAGAGAAGCTCCTTTTCGCTGAAAACTTCATGCTACTGCAGAAATGAATGTTTAAATTTTCATTACTTTTGCATCGATCGGTAGTACGTCCGTATTCTACATTTTCTGAATGATCCGGAAATAAAGTCTGTGTAGATAAACTTCATGAGATTGCGTGTATTTTTTCCTGCATGTAACTAGAATTGTCACATCCTACCAGTAGAAAGACTCCAATTACTTTATATCAGAAGAACAGTCACTTGTGCCAACAGCAAAACAATGCCAAGTGTTTACTTCTGAGGTGTACAATCAATATACTCTTCTTAATTGAGCATCACACTGAGGTAATTTTATCATTAAAACTCCGTGTTTGAAGCTTGTAGTCAGTACTTGACCTTATCTGACCTATTACATCTCTCTCCTATGAGGGCCCTAAAAAATAAATTAAATTCTACAGCAAAACATTCACTCTAATTATGTGGATGGGAGCAGCTCGCCATAAAGTCGGCCATCAACATCCCAATCATTTTAGCTGGTGACAGTTTAATTTGGGAAATTGAGGGCTGCGTTTTCTCCCTCTGGTCGACTGGATAAGAGACCGAAGTTGGCATGACAGACGTCTCTTTTCTCACTTTCCAATGTAGAAACAGAGACCCTCACGCTGATGTGATGGAGAAATAAGAGCTCAGAAACATACAGACTTGAAGATGTGCTGACTGTTGCTGTGTAATTGTGCTTCTGGGAGTTTATTATCCAAACTCTTGAAAGCTACTGTTCATGTCCTATTACAGCAAATCTAAGCAGTTCTACCATACAATACGAGTCTATTAAGTTTCAGATAGCGCTCACACTTCAAACAGCACTAGTAATTCCTCAATTATGTACATCAAGTAAGTTGCTTCTGTTTGGTTTGTTTACAGTTGTTTGCATTCAGACCTCAAACTTTAATGGAACCACACCGGGTCTTGTTTTCGAGCACGCAGAGATTTACCTTTCGAGCAGACTCGCTTGATTTGCATGTGATCACAGAATGGATTGCGCCATCGCAGCAATTGTGCCAGGGTTTGTTTTGACTGTCATGTAGAAATGACTTGAATTCTATTTAGAAGGGAATGAATGCAAGAAAATCCTCCCTATTGTCTGAGCTGAGCAGCTTTATGCAATAAAATTCAAGCAGATAGAAAATTGGCAACGGGCCAGAAACTACAACCGAGAGACCGAGATTGGTGTAAAAAAGCTCAATCGGAGGGAAGGCAGAGGTAACGAGGAGGAACACGGCAGAGCTGAAATCTCTGTAGTACGCGAGTATGTGTGTTAGTGTATCTCCACTGGAACGTGTACGTGCGTGCTCACCCTGATGTAGGCGTCCTGGTGATGTCTGGCAAAGTAGAGCATGTTATCCAGAGCCAGCATGCCCGGAGGAATCTGGGTGAAATCCACCGCTGGATTCACATGGTTCTGAGAGAGAGAAAAGGAGCAGGGTGAAACATAAAGCTTAAACACATACTATAAAATGCTAAACTACGTATAATCTGCAGATTGTGGTCTTTTATTCCAACACAAAGCAGCAGCCTGGCAATTACACACAGTGGAAGCTACTGCTTTGGGATCTGCCATCTCTAGATATTTTCAGACCACTCCGCAATTCTTGAACAAATCGGTGGGGGTGATGAGACCCAATACCAGCGACAGTGGTACCCAGTCTCATTTGTCACTTGGTGTGAGCAGAACTATCTGCAGCTGTAAAAAGAGTTTCCCCTCTGGGATGAATAAAGTGTTTTCTATTCTATTCTAACCACTATCCATACTCTTGGTGGAGCTACTCTGGGCTTCAAGAGCCTTTTTAGTGAAGCTGCACTTTGTCTATAAAGTGCAGTTCATTAACCTCAGCCGTGTTCTGGATGTTGATGTTTATTTGGAACAGGTAAGCCATCCCGAGCTTTGTTAGAATATGTCGTCATGGTCACAATTTATTGACCCTTATGAATATTCCTCGTCTGACATCACCACCTGCAACTCCAAAAAAAGGTTATGATATCCATAGAAAAACAAACAAAAATCAATGAAGCCTTGTGCACATGTATCAGACACTGTTGAGTCTTCCAGGACTTCTACCTTAAAAAATTCACCATCTTGTGACGGATTTGTAACACAAACCCACAACTGTATTAGAAAAAACTGGCACATATTGAAAGTTGCATTTGTCTTGGGAAAACGGAAGGAATCAATCACTTAAAGAACTTTTTGACACTTTTACAGTCCTGAAACCAGTTAGTCATAGGGTTAACAACCACTACAAAAAACTACTGAGAGCTCTGTGTGTGTGTGTGTGTGTGTGTGTGTGTGTGTGTGTGTGTGTGTGTGTGTGTGTGTGTGTGCACGTGTGTTTTGATCCATTTCAGGTTTAGACATGTTGAAAAACGGTGCTTCAAATTTAAATTTGACCTTGAAGCCTGAAAGTCTTAATCAGGAATACAGAAATCTCTTAAAAGTATTTCTATGTTCCTGCAGGACTTCATCACTCAGTGTTAGAACCTATTGTTTTGAGGACAAAATCCCAAATTTACACAATCTGGTGTCAGGTGAGTGCTCCTCGGGGTTCAGTTTTTCAGTCTTTTGCATCAGGTGACAACATTTTATTTATCCAAACATCAACGTCTTCTAATTCATTATAGCTCATCAGGGAAAATGAAGAACGATAAATAAGTATGTGTTTTTGATCAACTGAATGATCAAAAGCTCTCTTGTGGCTTTAGAGAAATCTCTGTTGTCTTTGAAAATGGACAGACTCGCATAAAACTGAGACTGATGTTTAAAAACAAGCTGTTTTTTTTTGACGATTATTCATGATAATACAAACTGTGCAGTGACAAAGTTTTGCAGCCATAAATAAAAAAACCTATTTAAAGTTTGTGTTGAATCCACCAATGCCAAAACCTCCCCTTAAATTTTAGAATAAGAAACTACTGCATCTCTTCTGGCCTCTGCACATCTACTTCCCATACCGTCTAAATATTGCATGAGATACGCAGAAAGATACCGTGAGTACTGTCACAGGCTGCCAGCCCCGATTCCCCTCAAATACCACAGAAAAGTCAGTAGATTAACGATTAAAACTACCGAAACACATGTAAACACATCAGTCTGAGGCTCATCCTGTGTTTAAAATGTGACACGGAGTGCTCAAAAGGAAAGAGAGCAGAGGATGAAAGAGAAAAAGGAGATCTAGCTCATCAGTTCTGTAATTCTGTCAGATGGGAAGCATATTTACGGGGTGGAAAATGAAAGCGTCTCAGGCACATGCATATCATTAAAATACACTCACTGTCATATGTGGAAAAGTAGTCAGACCAACATTGAAAACCTTTTTCAACAGAATCTCTTAAAGGCATTAAAATTTACAAATAATCCCTGCAGTGATGGGGTGTCAAACACACAGCTCGCTGACCTAAAATAGTCCTCAGAAAGGAAAATTTAAAAAAATTGAAATTTCTTGTTGAAGGAAATTATATTTCCAACTTGTCCGGGCAGGTAGCAGTGATGCTTTCTTATTTTTTGCCATATTTTGTACGAAAGCTATGCTTTGAGTTCTTGAAAACGACACTGCAGGCTTCAGAAATGCGACAGGGAACATTATTATATTAGGTTTTGTGGGAAAAAAAAAAAAGAAGACATTTGGCTGCTGTGGCTCTATTGAGATCAAACTGGGCCTGAACTAATATGACTTTAACACCCCTGATATAGAATATTATATCCTCTATGTGTGTGTGTGCAAGCTGGTAAGCACATAAACAAACTACGGATTTCAGTTTGGGTTTTCTTCACACGGTGGAGACAAGACAGTCCGATTGGTCTTATCTTCAGCGAACACACTGCAGGGAGAGTATGGAAGAGAAGAGCCATGAAAAAGCTCTCTGGGCTCGTACCAAACCACAATGGATTCAGCTCCAGTTCCTATGCTATAGTTAGACCCACAGTCAGACACTCAAACATTGAAACAGATGGTGTTAAACTACAAGACAAAGGGGGATGAAAGAAAAAGAGGTCAGCAAAGAACATTTCAGGAGAAAATTAAATGTGCAGAAAACTGCACATTATCATAATTATTGTAAACTGTCTGAACATTTGAATAGTGTTTCTTTTTTTAAAGCTTCAAGATAATAAAAGCCATAATGTTCCAAAATGAATTAAAAGAACACACTCGATGTATTTAATTACGGTGTGCTGCAATGCCGAGCTGCATATTAGGAATAACGTGTGCCGCAGAGAGTCACCAGAAATCAGGCAGCTTCATGAAAGCCTCCACAAACACCCACAACTTACAATAAAGCCGAGCTTTTTGTAGTCGCGGGTATACATGGACTTGCGTTTCTCGATACTGCCACTGTTGTTGGGCTCACACTCCACGTCGAAGGCGATTCTCCGCAGCTCAAAGATGATGTCCCTCTGAGCCTGCGAACGCAAAGAAAAATATTAAAGAGCTTTGCATAAATCCGTCTCTCTTTTCTTTTGCCATTCAATATTACTTTTTCATAATGTTTCTGCCTCATCTCTGCCGTCTGGGGTCTTAAGGCAATCTGGCCTGCAGCCAAATCTCCCCACTGTTTATATTATTTGCCAAAGCCTACAATAATAATAGTGGGGGTTTTTTTCCCCCCTGAACGAATCTGACCAAGACTGAACACAAGCTGCTGAATAAAAATGTTTTACTTGTGCTAGCCTAAAAAAACAAACATCACCTGTCATGTTACAGGATCCTTCTGTGACGTACAGTACACCTCTGTTTACTTACTGACGGGCGTTTCTATAGATTTCTTCACCACACAAATAGAATGTAGGCAACACAAAGGTGGGGAAAGGAAAATCTGACCGTTCACTATTCTTCCTTGTTAACCTTGATAAGACACCCGAGTTAATATTAAACTTTTTCCGCAATGTGAATGAATCATCACAACAAGACCAAAGGCAGCAATGAACCGATACCACTGACAATTGAAAAGTGTAACAAGGTTGATCCAGCTCAGGGGTTTCTCTTCTTCTTCCGGTGAATCTTTATTGCTGCCCAGACCCGTCATAACACTGAGTACTATAGGGAGCATTAGCAGTTATATTTGGAGTCAGTGCCACCCTCAGTGCAAGGTCCCACTGCTGGAAACACTCGCCAAAGCATTACATATATATCAATTATCTATTCAGAATGCAGAGAAAAAAAAACTAACATTTGTAATACTTAGACAAAAATAAAGAATAACTGAAACATTGAGAAACAACTGGCGACTCATATGTCACTTTTCGACATTGCATATACACATTATACAGCCTTCCTCATTCCTTCGGTAAACATATGTGCTTTACAGGGCAATATAAATTAAATAAATAACCACAAACCAGTTGTTGAGATTGTTTAACGGTTAACATTCTGTCTTTTAATGCCCCAATGGGAAATCAATACAATTCATAGTAATTTTATTGGGACGCCAGAAATGTACCGTTCCTGTGTTTCACTAGGTTTTATATTGTACCCAGACTTTATCCATCTTAGGATAACCATGAACTCTGTCTTACAAACAATAAGGCAATTTCAATTAAAAAAAACATCTGTAGATTATGAGAGACAGAAGTATTAACCCAAGCATCTCAGGAATTATGTGCAAACAATGAGCAGGAACACCTAAAGAATGTAACTGACGGCAGTTCACTCATCATGATATACATCATCAAAGGTCACACACGACACGTACTCTTTTTAGTTTAAGCTTATTAGACATTATCCTTCACAACACAAAGTCCTCATCATCAGCTCAGGGCTGTATACGTTTTCACTCAGCTCCCTATTTCTCACTACTTTGTAATACGATGCGTTCTGCTTCACCCGCTTCTGTATGAACACACTGCACCCATCTCCCCGATCGTTTGTAGAAAGTTCTGTTTGAACTGTCTGAGTGCACACCTGGTCCTGAGGATCCATCTTGGTCATCATGCGGTCCTCCAGCAGGTTGAAGGTGAGCACCTGCAGCACGTACAGCTGGTGTGCCATCTCATCGTTGATGGGTGTGGTGCTTCGGATTACATTCTGCACAACACGGGGAAGAGAGAAGAAAAGTGAGAAGAAAAAAAAAGGACAGATTACAGGGTCAGAAATGCAAGAAGAAGATTTTGGAAGATGACTGCAAGATATAAAAAAGAAGAATGAGAGGATTTAGGAGAGAATGACAAGGATTAGAATGCAGAAGTCGGATGAAGGAACAGAAGACTGAGATTTTACCAGAGGGAGAGATGATGAAAGGGAGGGAGGGAGAACAGGTTTGAAAATGTGAGTACAGCAGATGATAATCAGGGAGGTGAGAGAGAGGAAGACATGTCGAGGTTATTTTCCACTCTGGTATCAGAGCTGGGGCAGATGTTGAATCGCAAAAAAAAAAAAGAGGCAAAGGCAAGCTGAGAGAAGACAAAGGCGGTGTGGGAAAACTTACACTGAGGATGATGGAGCGCAACTGTTTCTGGGCAAGAATGTGGGCCATCTCCTATACACAGGGAGAAACAATATCCAGGAGAGAGTGAAGATGAGACAGATTAGAAACAACACGATGGCAAAATACTTGTCTTAGGATTCTCTACTGTAAAAGGAAAAATGAAGGCGGGCAAAATGAATAAAAGCTGTCATGGCACACGGCAACGTATGCAAAGTGTGCCATGACAGGCTTTCTAAATGAATAAATAAGGAAGCCATCCCAAAAAGGAACTTAAAAAAGGGATACTAAGTGCACTAACTAATTTCTTCTACAGTGCAAACTACAAAGTGTGCTAATCAAGGGTGCACTTACTGTCAGGGGACAATTTAGGATGTCCACAATGTGCTCATCAAACTACCATATCGTGTGCAGAGAGGAAGCAAAGTCAGAGACAGAGAGACAGACAGGGTGAGTGAGTGAATGTGAGGGGAGGAAAGAAAAAAGTCCGAGAAGAGGTTACATAAAAATGTTGTTTTTTTTTTACGCCTGTGCTGCAGCTTGTGGTGGGGGCTTTAGGAGCGGGTTGGAAGGGGGGCAAAAGAGTCAGCAGAATAGTGTGAGACATGGGCATCATACTAATAATTGATGGTTAGGCTTGTACAATACAGACAAACAGAAACGACACATCAAACGTCAAACTTGATGCATACAGCAAAATAACAAGAATCAATACAACATGTTTTGATCCTCACAGGAGTCAAAAACACTCAAACATGATGAACTGCACACTTTTATGCTACCTCCCTGCATATGCTGCTATAAATGATAAATGTATGCCAACATCTGAACAAAAGGAGACACCGTTCACTCATCAGCTCAAACAGTCCCCATCAGACATGTTTATACTGGCTATTAACCAAGTACAATTCTGAATCTGCAGAAGTCATTGACTAAACATTAATGGTAGCTACATGAACTTCTGTACCAGAAGCCTACAGTGTGACCATGAGATATGTGTTTGAATTTGTATGTATTACAAGTCTAGCTCTGCTTCTGTGTGCTGCATAGGAGAAAAGCTTTGGGTTAGCATCATTCATTATTAATGGAGGAGTGCATCGCTGGACCCTAAAGTGCTGATGCAAAAGTTCATGTACATGACATAGGTGCAAGTGGGGGGGATCGAGAGAACGAGAGAGTGAAAGAGAGAGAGAGAGAGAGAGAGAAAGAGAGAGAGAGATAAGTGAAGAAATAAAAGCGAATGGGCAAAACCATTACTTCAGCAGAGAGGAGTTTGAAGAAGGATGAGTACGGCACTTTTATGACTCCATCCAAAAACTAGATTTTATTGTTGCCGACTGCAGATAAACCAGAGGCTTGGATGTTTCATCGACATCAACATGCACACGTACACACAAACGCACAATATATTTATACAATGCAAGAATGCTGACAATTGCAACATGAAACTATGTACACTCCCGTGAGTATTTATGCTGTGTTTGCAAACTGTGCCCTCACCTGTCTTTTCTCCTCAGGAGCTTTGAGGAACAGAGCATTGATGACCGCAATAGTGTAGGTCTGAATGTCTTGATCAGTCCTAAAACGACAAAAATTAAGGCAGGGAAAAAAAAACCAAACAAAAACCCAACCACACCATAAAAATAAATATTGAACAAAAAACAAAAACAATTTCATTACGCCTACTCATGTTTTAAATGCATTTATGACTGTGATGGTTGCAAATAATGAGTCGGTGTAATTAATGTTCACACGTGGTGTACTGATTCATCCACTTACCCCTGGAGATGTGGGATTAGCTGGCCAATGGTGATCTCTTGCGCCACCTTGTGGTACAGATCCTGACTGTTGAGCACCATGGACTCCAGGATGGCCAGGGAGCGCTGCAGCACAGCCGTGTCCATGGCCGACTTGTTCACATAGCTGGCGATCTGCAGGTAGGACAAGGATAGAGACGTGAAGGGCTCTGCAGGCGGCAATAAATTATGAATGAAGCCGCAGTGCTTCAGTGACTCTAATTAAATGTGGTTTAATGCATATTTTTGATGCAATCCCACTCTTGATGTGATAAAAGACTGCAGGAGGATTATGATCATAAATATGCTCCAATAATTTCACACATTAAAAATTCTGGCTTTTGCCAACACACATATATACATATATTTACTGAAATGTAGTCACACTGTTAATGAGAGCACTACCAATGCAAACAATGTATTTCCAGGAGGAATAAGATACATGTGAGGTTTTCTAAACAGACATATATTTATGTTTTGTCTTGGCAAAAGTACAATTGGCTAAAGTAGGCACCGTGAATTATTACAGCTTTTATAGCACCATAATCATAACTATTAACTATTGGAAGGTGTTAAAATAATACCACCACAGACTTTTGAGCCTTCAGCAGGGGAAGATTACCATATTAAAGAAGCTGACAAAGTCATTACGTGGCTGTTAAAGACAGTATGAGGACATCGTTATGAATGAGCTAAAGATCCAGGTCTTGTTTAATGAGACGTTATCTTGGCTAACCTTCTTGATGAAGGCCACGGAGAAAGTGTCCCAGGAGACGATGCCATGGTCCATCAGCTCCACAAATGCCGTCAGAGTGAAGGACAGCAGGTCTCCAAAGCTGCGGGTCAACACACACACAAAGACACACACACACAAACCATAGGAGACTGTCCTTCTGCTGAGTTGCTACAGACAAGTGCATAGCTGCAAAGCCCCGGTGGCTTCCAAACCAAGATTAAGCAGTTTAGAGACAGAGAAAGAAAGACAGAGAGGTGGTGGAGAGGAGCTTGAGTTCACACGCTGCAACTGGGCTTGCTGAAGAAAGACAGAAAGGGGGGGCAGGGTGAAAAGAAAAATGGGAGAGAGGTTTGAAATGCAATGCAGACAGACGGGCCTGCAAGAACCAGCAGGGGCCATCAGAAGGTCGGAGAGGAGCCGGGCAGCACAAGGCAGCGCTCAATCAGGACCAGAAAGCTACGTTATAGAGTGAAGTCATGCAGTTACACAAACATCAGGAGAAATGTTTCACTCTGCAGGAGTCACAAGAGGCCAAAGCGAGGGACACACTGAATAACTGCTGTACGACTGCCAACAAAGTGAAAAATACCGGAGTTATGCATTTCGACTGATCAAAACTTGAACTTTTATTTGTAAGTTCTTTCTGTTTTCTACAAAACTGTGTCAGCTTGATGTTTACGAATGAAGAAATAAATGTTACAATACTGACCCCTGGTGCTTTACTTGGAAACTAGAAGATCCTAATATGAAGTTTCATTAGAAATCCATCTACAATGGTCTAATGATGAAGAATGTAAACATAAAATTCTATTTTTAGACAATCAGTTTTGTTGTGGAATTAATAAAATTCCCCCCAAAATCCCCAAATATTCAGTAGATTTCTGTGTGAAATTTCAACATCCAGTTTTCATATTCAATTTATGTATTTAAAAAAAAAACAAAAAGCATATATGTTGTGATTAGAACATGTGAGCAGGTATTGTCTGGAGTCATTAACTCCCAGGAAAGAAATGTGAAAGTTACCCTCTAATAAATGTACTTGTTAATTAACAACTAACTTGAAGTGTTGAAGTGAGTGAGTGAGTGAGCTTTCAGATGTATTTTGTTGTATTTGATTGCAGATGAGTTTTCCTGTTGGGGATTGGAACAACTGTGTTCTTTATGGCACCTTTCTTGTATCAACATGAGATGAAATTACACAACCAGACGATGCCATATTAAAGACTCCCCAACAAGTTTATTGCCTTTGAAATCTAAAATATAACTGTGGAAACTGTGTGTGTGTGTGTGTGTGTGTATTTGTGTGTGTGTGTGTGTATATATATATATATATATATATATATATAAAAACTCAATTCTACCAAAAGAGGAAAATCAAACAAAAATAGTTTGAAAGGCTTTGGAGATATATGTCAATCATCTTACAGCAGAGAGCATCATGGGTCAGCATGGCGGATGATTAGTGAAAAGTCACATTGATGATTAGTAACTCACAGTTGAAGAGGCTGTTGCAGATGGTACTGGGCATTTAAAAGACACTAATAAACTGCATATTGATGGAGTAGAGTTGTAGAAATGAGCAGATGGGTCGTTTAAGGCAGGTAAAGGAGAAAGACTGTGAAATTTGATCATAATGTTGAGGAAAAAGAGAAAAGTGTCTTGAAAATCCTGTTCGTAGTGAGGACAGATCATCCGTTCACCAGGAGAAGCATTTTTGAAAGAAAACCAAGACTTAATCCAAATTTAGCTCTGACATTTAGTAGTAATGCCGCGTGATTGACGTGTAATTGCAACAACAGCATTTTTTAGTTATAGTTTACATTCTTACAGAATGTTTTCAGTAATAAATCTTGGCCTTCCTTCAGTTTGTTGAGAAAATTAGGGAGTTGTCTGATGTTCTCTGCCCAAAACCACATGCAAGAAATTAAAGTGAAACACTGATTTCAACGGAAGCCTGTAAATAGCTGTGTTAAACATATATATCATTTCCCCTTAAGGCACTGGAGTCTTTATCATGCAGACTCGGCCAGCAGGTTAGGAAGAGCACAGAGCCAATGACGTTCACCGGTCGAAGGTGGGAAGGGCTGGGGCTTACCAGGGCTTCATAATCTTCTGTAGTTTCTGATAGCGCCTGCAAAGATTTGAGAAACTTTGGCATCACAAGGGGAAAACACACAACAAGACTTGCACAGGGCAGGGAACAAAACAGATCACAATCGGTGTAGATATCCCAGAATAAGGCCAGACTCGGGGAGCGGCTGTGCTTGCACACCGTTGGGAGCAATTTGGCGTTCGGTGTCGAGTTCAAGGACATTTAGACACATGGACAGGGAGGGTTAGGAGACTGAACCAACAATACAAAGATTTAAAGAATGAGATACTGAGACACAGGCTACCAGCTTCATCTATCTTTAATAAAGTTTTATCCAACTTCAGGTCACAGAGGACTGGAGCCAATCCCAACACACACACAATCAATCATACCGAAAACTGAAAGTCACAAATTGACCTCAAAGGCATGTTTTTTGGACACTTTGGGACGAAAACTGAGTATCTGGAAAAAATCGCAGATGCCTTGAGACCTAAACAGTTTACAGAAAGTACATTTCTGTTGTCAGCATTTCATAAAAATCTGTACGCAAGTTTTGTCAGAAATAATGATGTGAAAAATTTGTTGTAAACATCTCGAATGAATCACAGAGACTGACCGGGTCAAGAAGAGTAGGCGGCGCAAGAGCTGGTCAAATGACTCACCACTTTCATCTTGACAGTCAAACAAAACTATTTACATGGCCAGATA
>OMNM01038247.1:0-10875 GCA_900302745.1 Parablennius parvicornis | reverse complement strand
GTGGGGCGAGGCCAGCCTCTCGGACGAGGCGGACGAGGTGAGGGAGGACTGCAGGTGGACCGTCTTGTGGAAAAGCTTGTTGCTGATCAGCACCACGAGGGAGAAGAGGCGCAGCTGGAAGTGGCTGGAAGAGAGCAGAGACGTGACGGGTGAGCGGCGCTACAGACAGACTGCAGGTGTCGCGGTAACACTTGTGTTGATTTGACACTCACTACAGCTTGGTGGGCGTCTTGGCCTCGTTAGCGCTGATGATGAACAGAGGGAACAGGATGGAGAACAAGCAGCCGCTGTGGAGGAAGAAGGAGCTGTGAGAAGAATTCTCTGAGTTGTTCTGACTTTTCTTGAAGAGCTGCATTGCGTCTGCAATTTGAACTCAACTGAACGGAGAATAAAACCCATTAAAAAGCAGAGCTGCACCAATACCTCTCTTTTAAGGGACGAGTACTTGCTTTTATCCGCCTGCCGACACGAGTACTTATTAAAGTTACTCTACCAGAAAATAATCCCATAAAATGTATCACTTCTGCACAGAGAATAAACAAACACACCAAAACAAGACCACAAACGGGATATTGCTTTGGGAATCTTCGGATGTTTCCGTGATGCTAAGTTGTCAACAAACCCGGGTACGTTCTGCCAAATGCAAACGCTGGAAATACGTGTTGTTCTAAGTGTCATGAAGAATTTCCTTGACAACGTATTACAGATGTACAACAACTAAAACCGGCTCCAAATTATTTTCAATTTTTCCCGTGTGGATTCAGGCGGAGTGACTTTGAACACCGTCACTATTGTTTACAACTCACACCTTAATATTCACTGCAGTTTTCTTAATCTTGGCAAAGCAAACACATTAAACAAAAAGCCTGTGAGTGTTTTTCTGTTCAATAAGACCCAAATCCAGATAGTGGTATTGGTGCTCAACTAATTACTTTCATAATGTTTCCTTGAGAATAACTTGCAAAAATGAATCTTCTTTATTAACACAGCATTTGTGAACCTACACAAACTGTAACTTGACATTCACACACAAAAATGTCTAAATTACAAATGCCGTTCTATCATCACCTCCTAAATCTGCTAAATTCAGAGCTCATTTTGCCTCATATTTCATAGTATTGTGTAAAAAAAAAAAAAAAAACTATGTGTAGAGCAAGAGGACAACTCATAAGAGTGTTAACCTGATGATGTACGAGGAGGGCAGCGCAGTCAGCAGAGCCATCGGTAAGCCAAAGCCGAAGTAATAAGGCCAGTTCCTCTCGATGTTGGAAAGCCGTTGGTGCATCTCGACGCCTGAAACAAACAAGAGTCTCTGGGCGTCACGGTGGTAATGCGGACGACTTAGCCCACGTAGCGGGCGTGGCGAGCAGCGACTCACCGTGGTTGAACCAGCGATACTCAAAGCAGTACAGGGAGTAGAGCAGAGACATGTGCAGGAGGCTGACCATCTGTCCAATGGCGTCGATGGGGAAGAGGCTCACAATCATACCCTGCAGGGCCGCACACATAAACACAGTAATGAGTTTGACATTGATGAGGAGACAGGGTCTATCCTATTAACCGAAGCCGGCTTCAATCTAGAGATGTGATATCTGTACCTGAATGAGGAAGAGTGCCTGCAGGAGGAGGTTAAACAGCATGTCTGCGATGATCTTACTGACGCTGGGGAAAGGCTGGGCTTTACAGCCGGACACTTCGAAAGCTAGGTCCGCTATGTCCTGCAACAGAGAGACAACTTACTGATGTTTGAGTCTCCTTAAACCCGAATATCCACGTATTCAGTCCTTGTGGTGGTGGTGGTGTACGGATAGTACATTTTGAGGTCCGAGAAATCGAAGAGGAGCGGATCAACATTCCACAAGACCACAATCAACAACCTCATCAACTCTTTGTGAAGGAGATGTGCTGCACTGCATGAGGAAAATGGTGGCCACACCAGATAAGACACTTTTGTGAACAACATTTGGGTTAAATAGGTTTTTTGTGTAGGTAGAAAAACTCTTGGATCTTTGACTTCAGCTGATTAAAAAAAAAAAAAAAAAAAATGGGAGCAAAAATAAAAATGTCTTTTTGTTCATTGTACAACTGATGTCATGCTGACATCACGAAGGGAAACATGATCAACACAATAGTGGCCAGCGCGGAACCATCTGATGTCAAATAGGCCACTCAGAAGATTAATTTTGTGCCAGTGTGTTCATTACAAAACTAACCAACAGCACCCCCTAACGTCCCAAAATGAGAATTGCATTGTCTTTCAGCCTCCACAGTGCAAACGGACATCATTTTCAGAACACTGACTTCCAAACACAAAATCTTCCTGAAAACAAAAAGGTAAAAAAAAGGCATATTCTGGACCATGTTTGTGCATGTGGCCCTGAAGCTGTGCGACATCATCTCCCACGTTAAAACTGGGCCTCACCTGGAACCAGATGGCGTTGACTATCTTGCTGAGGACGAAGAGGGGGAGCACCCAGAGCGCGCTGAACACGGAGGTCAGGATGAACTCCAGCCAGGACCACACGCTGCCGTGGAGGGAGGGGTCACCTGCAGCAAACAAACAAGCAGCTCTATTGGTTGGACTGGTTCTACTGATGCGTGAGAACAACTTTCCTTTCTCATATAGGTGACAAATACATACCAATGATTTTTGCAGTGAGAGTCTGCAGCAGTGGGATAAACACCCGGTAGAAGAGAAACAGACTGAGCTGCAGAGACAAAGAGAAACTGTTTTCAATCCCCGAGTCATCTCGTTTGAAAGATAACAGAGGTGACTAAGCCCGATTGTGCTAAAAAGAAATTTGACAAGAACATAGGATTAAGTTTAAAGTAACACATGAGAGAAAGCGTTTCACGGCTTACCCAGAAAACTCCTCCATTCCAGGCACAGCACTGGATGATCCTGCTGGCTACTTTGGGTTCACTGTGGGGGAAGACAGAGAACCACACTGAGCATGACAGGTGAACGGTATCGGGGGAAACTCGGGCTCCACTTTAACAGGACATTTCTCACTTTATCAGTCAGACCGACTGGTGACTTGAAGGCATAAGAAGCTGTGGAGTTTCTGGGTCATTTCAAATGAGCACAGATTGGACTCCGGGAGATCCAGAATGAAAATAAACACTATTTAGTAGCGATGCACTGAACCCTGCTACACGCAAGAGTTTGTGGTTTTTTTTTTTTGTGGAAGGGGGGGGGGCTCTCACACACCAGCGATGCTACATGCTAATCATGATTAAAGTATGACTGACACAGTCAACAGCGTGCTGGAGTGTGTGTGTGTGTGTGTGTGTGGGTGTCAGACAGCATATACCAGCACTCCCCCACCTTTTTTGCTCCACAGACCAATTTTAAGAAACATAAATGTTCTGTAAACTGGCAAAACGGGGTATGAAAGGACCTTAACAATGTATGAATAAAACTGAAGGAGTTAAGCGCCGGAACGAATCGCTAACAGAAGTGTTTTTCAAAATAAAGCTCAACGCAGACTAAAAAAAAAATCAAATGTACATTTCCAAAATGAGAAATCCAGTCATCCAATAGGTGGATTTTTGTGGGAAATGTTTTCAGATGGATAAGCACATGACGCTCATCCCACAGAGGCTTTCCACTTAGTCTCTACCAGCACAGTAATAATGATTCAGCACATCTGACTCGGGCTCAGTGAGAAAGCGTAACGGCGTTTATCCCGGCCTACTTGTCTGGTTTGCGTTCCTCACTCTGTGCCCGTCTCTGTGCCAAAGCCCCGCTGGCCCTTCTCCTCCGCTGCTCCTCCCTTTTCTGCTGGATGCGGGCGTCCAGCTTGGAGATCGTCCCGATCCCCAAAATGGAGTCCTTGATCCCCTGAAGAGCCCAGACAGAGGGAAAGAGAACACAACAGGACATCGCTGTTCAAGTCAACCGGATGTTGCTGAGAACCCAGTACACAGCGTATAATGTCGGAGTGTTTGAAGTACTGTAACAGCAGATAAGCTGAGAAAAAAAAATCTCTCTGAAGATTGGAACTGTTAACTTTGTACTGTCGGAGGACGGCCGGGTCGGGTTCAGGCAGAGGGTACACGTAGATAAAGATGAAGGTGATAAACATCGGTATTGAAGTTAAATCATCCTTGTTTGTTCTGGACAAACAAACACAATCCTGTTGTTTTTCAATCACCTTGCAGACCTCAGTCAGAGACCAGTGAGTCACTTTAACTGTAGATACTTCATTATGATGTTATCAGCTTCCATTATGATGTTATCAGCTTCCAGAGGTGAAAGGTACAACTATTTGTTTGAAACTAGTAAAATTAGAATTTTGAATGAATGCCAAAATTTACTTTTTGAAGGTCGCTTATAGTAGCCAATTTTGTTTTGGTGACATTTCAGCTTTTAAATGAAGGGTGTGAAGGAAGGGTTAACATGTCTGCCTAAATATATATATATAAACACTGAAGGAAATATACAACACGCATCGATACAGTAGCATCCCATCAGAACATCAATGAGGTTTTGAATTGTGTACACACATTTGTAGATATAAAAAATAGTACCTACATGTAATTAAGAACATATCGGACCTTGTTTTGTTTTCCACATTTCACAATGTGTCAAGGACATTAACTCACAGCTGAAGGTCGCTTCCTTCAGACCTTTGACTGGGCTACCGTTTTGAAGCTGGATACAAGTGACTGAAAACTGTGAGGTTGTGTGGTCTGCCAACAGCTTCATCAACAAGAAGCATATATTGATGTTTTGTTTGGGTTTTGGTAATAAACATTTGAGAAAATAAAGCAAGCATATGTCAGTTTAAACTGAAATAGCTACCCAAGATACCTATTTAAGGTAACTTAAATATCACAGTTTTTAATCTCTGGATAATTCAGGATTGAATCGATACATAATCAATGTCTATTTTATTGTGTTTGTTCTTGTTTGACCTAAACACAACCTGGCTGTTAGCCTGACTATAATGAAAATAAGTTCCAGTATGTCAATAACATTTATAACGACTACAATTTTGTAGAAACCCACAGGTGTCCACTTACCGTCGCAACATTGCGGAGGAAGGCCCTGACGCTGTCTGTCATCTCTGGACCAGCTGCAGATCCATCAACTGCAGAAGGAGGGGCGGCTGGTGACCTGGTGGTTCTCTCTCATGGCAGGAAGGAGCTCAGCCAGTAACCTAGAGTGACCATACAAAACACACAGAGAGACTGACGCAGGGCAACAATGGCTCATTGAAATCATGAAACAAACTGCTTTATGCTCAGAGATACTTCCTTCAAGCGAAAAGAAAGCTCGGCCTGTAGCTCGACCTGCCACAGTAGTCCTAGTTTTTCATGAGGCATCTTGGAGAAAAAAATAACTGCTCACCCCCGATCCACAGATCATGACTATGATCCCTCCAACTTCACAATCAAAAGCCATTTAGATCTGATCTGTGATATCATTTTTTAACCTGTAAAATACATCCCAGAGTTCACTTCATGCCTAGCAATGGTAGGAAACTCAGAGTGGCTTTAAAGTTTAAATTATTCATCACTGTTTATTATACATACATAAACCATTACCTTGCTATCATAACTTCCTATCTAGCAATACATCAGCAATCTTGCTGACTCACATATGCATATTTAATGTTTTGTTTCGAGTCTGTCGTTTAATAAAAACAAAGTATTACAGAGTGCTGTGTCACTAGCGAGCTGAGGGAACTTCATCAGCTACATTTGTATATGTTTAATAAATATTATGAAATCTCTGAATATGTCTCGGAGTCGTGTTAAACCGAACTGTCACGAAAAAAGGAATAGTTTATTCAGCCTATGTTTCTTAAACAGACTATTATTAGATAGGTGGACGTTAGCAGGTTAGCTGATATGATACCTCCCAATCTGGGTTAGCTGGCTTCCTCTGAAGTGTCGGGGATTTAAAACAGAAATACCTCGTCAGCGTGGAGTGCTCACCATGATATATCTGCCTTCATAATCTCTTGACTTTTTGGTTTGTTTTGTTTTGCTGCTAACTCGACTGCATGTGTTGCTAGCTAACAAGGCTGAACAACTCGTGTAAAGTGTTGTGTTTTGGCTTCACATAACGCTTCAACACGCAAAGAGACAAACCTCGGCTGACTACGGTGTCTTTCTTACCTCATGCGACAGGTCCGGGGTTATAACAGCTCGATGAATTCGGGTTTTTTTGGCCCCGCTCCCTTTAATGTAACAACAACAAACAGCCACAGACACTAACAGTAGCTGGGCCGAGCAAAACATATGGCGCAAGCTCCGACCGCGGAGCATCATGGGAAATTGAGTCCTTCTTCATGCTTCTTCATGGGGAAAATACCTATTAAGAAGGTTATCTACACCCCAAAAATTACTTGTGTATTTATTTAGCCCCTTTTTTTAAAATTATGATATTAAAATCAGACTTTTAACATTTTCTTATCCTCTGATGGACATAATCCATGATCCATGCATCTATGGCAGGCCCAATCCCGGCTCAGGCAATGGTTCTAGTGAAAATATATAATTTTTGCTTTTTTTTTGTTTTTCAGAAAACGTTTGAATTTGTTTATTTGTACAGGACAATGCATATTAACAAACACTGTAAATATGCCAGATTTAGCACAAGGCTAACATCCATCCATTGTCCCACATAAAATCGTGCAAAGCTACAAACATAAAAACTACTTAAAAAATACATATTAAAAACAATATGGTAAAACAAAGATAAAGATGATAAAATTCATCCAAGAAACCTGCCAGAAAGTGCAAATATTAAAGAGCTTACCCAGTAGTCTGACATAGACAAAGTGCCTGTGTTTTTAATATATATTTTTCAGGTGTATGATTCTCCTTGTGATCACAAGTTTTGTTAATCAGCTATATCTTGTACTTTTTTTTTTTTTAATTGACTAAGACGGAGCTTTCTCAGATAACTGGAGATATCTTTAAGTTTGTGCAACAGATAAGACACCCTATGCAAATGACAACTTTCTAAATCTAATTTCACAATCACCCCTAGTGGTTCACCTGGTATTACTAAGGCTTTTTCTTTTCTTTTCGTTTTGTAAATAAAATCCCTACACATCAGTGTTCTGATAAAGACGTTCTCCTACACAGAAGCAGCTGAAATCATAGACAAAAATGAACTCTGGACCGTGCATTCAATGCTACCGTCCAGCAGTGCCATGGCAAATAGGCACTGACTCTCAATAAGAAAAGAACCAGTATTGGCCTCATGGAGGCATTAAAATTTAGCATGCATTTTTTCAAAGTATCATGCAGACACATCCGAGCATTTGTGTTACACAAGCAATATTTTATTTAGTAGATAAATTAGAAAAAGCCACTTGGTATGTAGGCCATAACAACAATCACACAATCACCGAAAAATGATGTAGTTTGTAAATGTCATACTTGTGATAGTCGATTTGAACAATGGGAAATGTATCTTTTGTGCCATTTTGCCCGATAAGGTCATAATTGTGGTTTGAGCACAGTGATTGGAGATTTGTTGCTCATCACGTCACAGAAATCTCCAGAGCAACCTGCATGGTGATAGGACTCAATTTGATGCAGGCACCTTCTGTAAGTCAGCAAAGACGCATATCAGCAGCAAGTTGACATGTAGTTTTTCATGGCTGGTGGAAGATCAGACGTGCAGTCAAGTCCCGAATACGCTGCTCTGGAGCAGTAACTCCTACGAGGTGCTTTGAATTCAGACACAGTCCAGATGACCACTGCGTCTTCTGAAAAACAAGATAAAAGAAAAACATTTTAGGAATGTAACCTATCAGGATAATGGAGCAATGTTTTCAAGTGAAAACAGAAACGTTTTGTTGCGTTGTGGGTGTCCGTTTGCACAGCAACAGAGCCTCAGAGGCCCCGACAATGCAACTTTTGAGAACGTCTCACACGGTGGAACTTACAGCACTGACGAGTGGTCCCACATGACAACTACATCATGTTCAGAGTTTCTGTAATTTCCGTGGAAAGTGACATCATTTTCAAAACGCTGCCGTGCAAACGCGAAACTTTTGAGACGGATACGCAAAAAGCATCCGTTTTCATTTGAGGCGTTGTTGTGTAAACAGGTCCTAGAACTACTCGTTAGTTGATCACTATGTTGTATGAAATGAAATGAAGATTTATTTTGGTTGTTACATTCAACAACAATAATAATAATAATGAGTTCAAGAAAAAAATTCACACAACCAAAATAGGGACTGGGCAGAACCAATGCTTTTTTTTTTTCCAGCCCACCTTGTACATCACATCAACTCAACACTAAACAAACAAACTTTTGCTACTATGCTCATTTACCTCTATAACTAAATTCTTTTTCAATTTAAGTACTGCACTAGTCACATAACTGATATGTATTCATCAAATCACATTTCAAAAATTGTTTTGAATTTTGACAGAGTAGTAATTAACTTAATTTGATGACTAAGATTGTTCCATAATTTTACACCAACAACTGACACACACTTTTGTTTGACATTGGTTCTTATTTCACTTATATCAAACCTCTTAAATTATGATGTCCTCTTCTTAATTTGAAGAAGGATCATGGGGAGGCTATATCCACATATTTTAATTGCTTGGATCTTATAAAGAGTTGATTTGTCGATTCCCGGAATCCAGCAT
Source organism: Parablennius parvicornis (assembly GCA_900302745.1). Classification (NCBI taxonomy): domain Eukaryota; kingdom Metazoa; phylum Chordata; class Actinopteri; order Blenniiformes; family Blenniidae; genus Parablennius; species Parablennius parvicornis. The sequence continues at coordinate 2,241 of OMNM01038247.1, read as the reverse complement.
TATTTATTATTGTAATTGCTCTTTTTTGTAGATTAACGATTGGCTCTAGATATGTTTCACAAGCATTTCTCCAAATTTCTGAGCAATATAATAAGTAGGGTAACACAAGGAGTACGATAAATGCAGATATTTTATGTTCAATAAAGTTTTAGTATGATATAATATCCCAATGGTTTTTGAAAGCTTAGACTTAACGTACTGTACTTGTGGTTTCCAGCATAGCTGATGGTCAATTGTTATCTCCAGAAACTTAGTTTGAAAAACCCGTTCTATTTCGGTTCCAATCAAACACAGTTTTATGTTACGGTTTTTCTCACGGAATCCAAAAATCATTAATTTTGTTTTCAGTTCATTTATAGATACTTATTCAGATCAAACCATTGTTTAAAGAGATTCAACTCTATTTCTACTTTTGAAATTAACTTGGTGAAGTTAGGGGTGCAGAGTTGATGTCTCTCTCTGTACCGATTATTGTATCCACACTATAATCCTATATCAAATCTGCTTGAGGCTATCTGCATGTCAGTAATTTATTGTTTGTTGCTGCCATTTCTCATCCCTCTAATTAGTTTCAGTTCATAGAGAACCTTCCTCCCAATAACTTATGTAACTCAAGTTAAAGACTGAATCAATTACGCTGACGCTCAAAATGCTGAAAAGCTCAAATTTAAAAAGCTTTCACAACACTGACCTTGAAAATAACCCTGTGAACCTACAATAGAACTTGATTAGATTTTCCCCCCTCGCATCTTAAATCAACCAAATTTATATAACAATATAATCTGAATGACTGTCTCAACTTAGTTTTATTAGTTTTGACAAATTATGTGACAATGCTCCACGATTAGATTTTTCAATCGCGATACAGAAGACTCATGTCACAATGCCCTCAGAGCATGATAAAAATGTAGATTCAATAAAATGTTCATCAAAACAGAACTGAAAAAAAACAATGTGACACCTTCATTTCAGGTGAGAGTTATCATTATAGTACATATGAGCTGAGGTAGTTCCTAAACGCTCGGCCCGCTAAAAGCAATCACTGCGTCTATACGCAGTCATGCTCCAAAGACATTTCTAAATGGTTATCACCTTGGTCAGGTTAAGTGTGTCATGTCTCAATTTTGGAGCTTCCTTGAAGCCTGATAACAGGCGGCGCTGCAGAGCGAGTGTGCCACACTAAAACCTGTGAGTAAGAAGAAAAGCAGATACAAGCAGAAAAATGATCAGTATGAGTCCAATCTAATACACAGATCCCGGTTGAAAATGACACACAGTTTGAGTTCAGAACATGTAAGAAGAGCTAACACATTTGCTCAATCACTCCAAGAACTATCTTACCTTGGTGCAGTTGTCAGCTTTAGGCTCAAGTTCGCTCAGAGTCACCAGATCCTCTAAAAATCTGGTCTCCTGATGCCCTGATGGTATCCCACGCAGTCTGAATTTAACGTCCGGTTTAGACAGAATGAGTTGCAGGTTCACAGCAAATCCCGCCATGTCAATGGCAAAGGGTCGATTCGGGGCAAATTGAACGTGCCAGCCGTACACTTTGCCCAAGGCGTTTACTTTGGGGGCCTCAAAGAGCAGACCACCCACAAAGGCCACAGGCCACACAGAAACCTTTTTAGTGTTGCGCATCTGAAAGGTAAAAACATAGATAGAAATAGTGGCCATTCATTTAATATAAGTTCAATTTTCATGAACTACTGCAAAAGAACAGAGGAAAGAATGAGAAGGCAGGAGATGGTCCACTGAACCCAAATATGAACAGTTTTCAGAGGGTTTTAGGAGTTGTGGTGACATTTTTCAGGAGCCAACCCATCCCTACTTCCTGCTCCTTAGTTATCTTTGTTATTCTGCCTCTAAGAAACTATAGAGTACCAGTAGTCAAAAGTCAAAGTCAACTATTTTGTCAAATATGCTATACATGCTTGACAGACAGCGTAGATGAAATTTCAGTTCTCTCAGACCCAGAGTGCAGGGTAAATAAAGAATAAAACTACAAGACATGCCAAATAAAAGACTACCTTAAATACTAAAATAAGATAAAAACGACAGTATGAACAGAACAACAGTATGGACAATATAAATAGCCCTGATGTGGACGCAATAGTGCAAATGGCAGGGGGTAAAGTGAAGTGTGCAGTCCTGAGGTTGGTGTGTGCGAGGGCGGGCAGAGACTGTGCCCCAGAGTCAGTGGTGGGAGTCAGGGGAAGGTGAGTCTGGGCAGAGCAGGGAGGG
>OMNM01038245.1:0-12444 GCA_900302745.1 Parablennius parvicornis | reverse complement strand
CCCTGCAAGCTGTCAGACTGAACATTGAAGAGCTGTTGTGATGAATGATGCTGAATCTCTGCATGGAGATGGGCGAGTAGTCGTGGGAGACCTCAGTAGGTTCCAGGTGTGTACAATGCTAATGGGAAATATCTGCTTAAATAAAAACAGAAGTGATGATTAAAACTGGAAATCTGAATCACCATCTGGTACGTGTCTTTTCTGGTTAGTAAATACAACATACAACTTGTGTCTGCGATTTTATCATTAAGTTGAAGCTTACAATAACTACTGATGCTGAAATCTATAAGAAGGAAAATGCATTCTTCAGGGGAGGGATGAAGTGATTACATGCATCTTCAAAATGCCTTTTAACAATCAACTTTGTCCATCACTGTGCCTTCTCCACATCAAGAGCTTGAACTAAAACCTTTTTTAAAATTGACTATTAACTGTTTTTGTCCTAACATTTAACAGACTAGAAAGTAGATGAACAGACAGACTAACAAGAAGTTAAAGTACCACACAGCACTGACGACACCACATGAAAGTTGTCAGAAGTTGCAGTTGATTCCACTTCCCTCTGTCATTGATTTCTTTTGGGGCAAACTTTTAAGATGAAGTCATAAAAAGCTCTTAAAACAAATTGCATAGCTATCTGAACCTTTATTGGCTTTTACATCTGTGCAATAATTTCATCCTCGTGCACCTTTTAGGATTGACTCGTGATCGAATCAACATGAAATCATATACAGTAATGGTTTCCTAACCTGATAAAATAAATCTTTTGTAGACTACACTGCTCTTTAACAGCAGGTGATTGTAACAGTGGAGCATTACTTCATGTAACACTCTTTGCAGAGAGAGAGAGAGAAATGCACTCTTCTGCATTTCGGATGATCGGCTGTTTGTTTTTTTTCTAGCCGATTTGATTCAGGAATGTGATAACAGTAACAGGTCATCACCAATAGATGGCGACACTGCATCGTATTTAACCATCAGCTAAAGACTGAGCTGGATCTCAGTAAATCACACAAGAGGTCCACTGTGGTGGAGAGGGCACATCAGGCGTAGTATCCCCACAGAAACACAGCGACAGACATCATAACGATGGCGTTAGAATCCACAACACGCCTCCACACAGGATGCTCTCTGATGTCAGGCATCTTCTCGGAGGCCTCGGGTTCGCTTTCTTCTTCGTGGGACTGTGAGGAACCACCCTGGCCACAGAGATGACCAATCATCCTACAGATGGTGGATTTTTCATGCTCTGCAACCACTGAAAAAAGAAAAACCTGAGTATTTTTTCGGTGTGTGTCATGATTTCCCGTCTTACTTACAAACATCACTGTTGTGTTTCTGCCTCTTCCTTTCCTGAGCCTCTCTCCGGGCTCTCCTCCCATTTTCCTCTTGCTCAAAGTCCAAATCTTTCCTTTCTTCTTTGGAATGACGAAGACTGAACACCAGACGGTGGAGCTGAAACAAAAGGCAGACCCTGACTGGATGGAAGTCTTTCTCCAGTTTGTCTTGAGGCTATGTGTGAGTGTGGTAATCACATACATGCTGCTTGTCGATGGGTTTGGTGCAGAGGCTGACCAGCAGCACCAGCACCGATGTGGACAGGAAGAGAATGATGGCGAAGTGGAGGTAGTGGATCCCACACACCAAGAAAGGGCAGTTAGAGGGGAAAATGCAGCTGCCAGTGCCAAACCAGAACTCTGGCACCATTCTACACAGACCCATCATCAGACCACCGATCAGGCCCCAGAAGGCTCCCTGAAAGTGACAGTTCACAACATCACAACTGACCTTAATTCAACACATGTCCGGGTGCTCCCTCACCTTCTCATTGACCCTCTTCACGAACACAGCCAGCAGGAACACAGAGGCGATGGGGGGAGCCAGGTAGCTGGAGACTGCCTGGATGTAATCAAACAGCTGACCGCTCTGAGCTGCCTGCACTATCGGGATCCAGCAGATACTGACAGCCACGATGCACAGAACCCAGACTCTGGAGGAGAGAACATCTAAATGACAAAGAAGCTGTGGTTTCGAGATCTTGCAGACATTACAGTGTCTTGACGTTTCTGACTTTGAGGTTACTTGTTGAATGTTTTCTGAAGAACAAATGCTTCCATTTCTGATGTGGTCTGTTCACCTGCCCACGATGATGAGTTCACTCTCGCTGGCCTGTGGTCTGATGCGGGTCCAGATGTCCATGGTGAACAGGGTGCTGCTGCTGTTAAAGACTGAGGCCAAGGATGACATGAGTGCTGCCAGCATCACAGCCAGCATCAGGCCTCGCAAACCTGGACCGAGAGACAGATGTGGAGGAGTCAGAGGTTAGGGACCGATATAGGAACATCCCGGAAGGTAAAACTGAGTTAAAACCTACCGCTGGGCAAGACTGACACCACCAGTTTAGGGTAAGCGATGTTGGAGCAGCCTACTTCAGTTCCGCACACCCTCTTACACTCCTCTGGGACCACGCAGCCCACCTCATCTGTAGGTGGATTTAAAACATACATGTAATGTATATTGCACAACTACATTCCATCCCTCCATCTTCTATACTGCTTTATACAGTTCAGTCTCACAGGGCCCTGGAGCCAATCCCAGCTAATTGAGAGTGAAGGCAGGGTACACCCTGAAACCATCATAGTCCATCACAAGGCAAATACAGAGAGACACAACCCCACACAATCACTTTCACACCAATGGACAATTTAGGGGTCACCAAACACCTCACATGCTGTCAAGGTTGTACACTTCACCATAGCAAGATGAGATTTAATATTCAATCTGTTGATTTTCTCATAACAAGTTTCACGCAGCTTCTTACACTTTGGTATAATTCACACAGGTTTGGTGACAGTGTGGTTTGATAAGTATGGTTCGATGTCTGTACCTTGTGGGTACATTATGTTCAGACGCTGATTTGAATCTGAGTCAGGATGAATATTACAGGGTTTGATGAGACGAGCCACCGACCTGGGTACAGCACCCTGCTGATCATGCCAGGGAACACCATCAGGAACATTGGCAGCACTTTGAGGTAGCCACAGAGGATGCATCCGGCCTTCACGTGGGTGATGCTGCGGGCAGCAAGGCACCGCTGGACAATCACCTGATGTAACACATGGACCGGAGGTGAAAATGATCACTGAGCGATGACAGAGTTCTGATTCTGTATCTTATGGTTGGTGTGCTCTTATGCGTGACACCACAGATTTTTATTTAATCAGATGCCAAATAAACACACTTTTTTGTCAAAAAGCTTAGCGGGTTCTAAGAAGAAGACTGAACAGTGTGGGAGATTCACCTGGTCCGTGCACCAGTACCAGAGCCCTGCTATTGAAGTCCCGAACAGAATCCCCGGCCAGGGCAGATCCCCTGTGGTGGGGTCTCTCAGCAGGCTGAAGGCATCCTGTCGAGGGGTGTAACAGTCGGACGAGATGTTGTAACGATGGGGATCCAGGGACGTGAAATTACTCGGTGTCGCTGTGTTGTATTTACTGAGCAGACCACTGTAGCCCCCAACTTCTGTGAATGCTAAACAAATGGGTAAGAAAGAGAAAAACAAGATTTTATTATAATAGTTTCACGTTACAATGTGTTATAGTGAGGTAATAAGACCTCTTTGCCTGGAACCACACTTCAAAAAAAGATCTACTCAGGTATAAAGGTAAAAAAAAAAACCTTCAGTGACACACAACAACTTTTTAAGGCCACTTGAATCCTCTTTATGCATGCCTTTTTTTCATGTGACCACGCATCTATCATTAACTATAGACATTGTAACACTATGGATATGTCAGTTTAATCATTAACAGTGACACAGGTCATTATTTAACCTGTATCTTCATTTTGAATCAAAAACTACATTATTATTTTATATGAGACAATGTGCATTTTAATTCAATCTCCTATTTAGAAATCAGATAACTGTTGAATTGCTGACCTTCTGTAGCTTCAGTATTCATCCTTCCAGGTTAAATCTGAATCATCTTCATAAAGATTGAAATACTTTATGAGCCTGTTTGACAAACTGGAAACTGCAGATATTTGTTTTTCCAGTGTGGGTAGCAAAAGTCAAATATATTCAGAAAAGGATTAACTCAGGTACAGTTTACAGAAAATTGTAAGTTTGGAATGAAAGTCAAAATAATTCTTTCTCTTCTGCAGCTCCATTTAAATAGATGTTGATATAGTTATACCAGTAATTGGCTCTGCCTCCAAAATTTTATGAAATCTTCCAGGGCCCAGTATGTGTTTGTCGTGAAAATTTTGACAAAATCTGTGCAGCAGTTTTGACGTAATCTTGCTAACAGACATACAGAAAGACAAACAAATATACTGTATGTCTATGATTTTATTATGTCCTTAGCGGACTAATAAGAGTCCTGAAGTCATCTGAAAGACTATGTGTGCTACCCTTGTTTATATCGCAATCCAGGTTTACAACACAAAGTTGTGTAATGAGTCTAAAAGTAAAAGATTGATGAACTAAACTAATTCAACACGGCCACCAAATGTACCAGAGTCATGACTTAAATATTACTTAATGTCACTTTAGATGGCAAATTAAAGCAAATGGGATCTCCATGTTTGTATTTGTAATCTTCTTTCTTTCTTTCTTTCTTTCTTTCTTTCTTTCTTTCTTTCTTTCTTTCTTTCTTTCTTTCTTTCTTTCTGTCCATTCACAAGAGGATGAGATTCTGATATACTGACCTTTTATACTATAATCAATGACACTGTAAAAGGGTAGATACTGTTGAGTTTCACATTTTTCTGCAGTGTCAACATACTGTACACCTCTGCAGGGAGATTAATAATTACTAAGCATGGCTAACCTCTGACCTGTTCTGGGCAGGGGGTGAAACCACCAGACAAAAAAACCAAAACAAAACAACCGTGAACCATGTCTGTAAAAAGTCACATGTTGCTGTAACATTGGGACTTACAGTATCCGGTAAGGACGAAGGCTCCTGCGATGATGACAAAGGTCTGAACGGTGTCAGTGTACATCAGTGCAGCCAGGCCGCCTACAAACAGACACAACTATTTTCAAAGCAGCAGAGCCTCAGATAAAACGACTTTTAGTCAATGATAACGGCAAGCTGTAAACAAGTTCATCCTTTATTTCCATGGAAACTGTCTTTACCTTTGTCTTTTAAACTGCAAACTAATCTTCTAATGTCCTGCATCTTTGTTTATTTTTGCTCCAGTCCCGCAGATTGTCTTATTGATTCTGTTAACAGCCTCTGAAGACATCATCCAGCAAGATAACAAACTGAAGAAACTTCGTTTGTGTCCTTAATCCTCTCAAAAATTACAATCTCACAAAATTGATCTGTTGCTACTCTCAAACTTTTTGTTCAAGTATGACGTATTTTCAAAATACCACTTTAACAACATTACATTGTTACATCGTTTAGCCCAATAATCCCCACAGCTAGACATAATCTTGATTTTTTAAAACCTAAATACAATTATCAGTCATATAAATCTAATGCACAACTATGTACTAAATTACAATAAAAAATTCCTCTTATCTCATCTGTATCATTATAAATTATAAAATGTTTTCCAGATTCCCAATACAAGAGAAGCTGTATGTCTATCATTGCTTCATTCTAAAGATTTTTTTGAGAGACATTATATCTGAATCTGTGTCCTCTGTATATCTAAAAATATATTAAATCTAAATTTAGATAAATTAAAATTATGAGGCAACGTTGACTAAACTTCAACTGACCGCTTCTTTTGAAAATCTAAATAGGGTACACTGACAATATAGAGAAAAGGGGACAAAGTTTGGGAACTTTGAATTTAGAAATAAAAGATTCATGTATGCCTACCTACCTGTGACCGTGTACAAGGCTGTTATTGACAAAAGCGAGATGACAGCCACATAGATGTTGAGGCCTAATGCTTGTTGGATGAACACAGCTCCTGAAAACATGTCCACCTGGTGAGAGACCCAGTGGAAGTGAGAATGCAAAGAAAGAAATACAACACGGCTGCTTTTTCCTCAGCGACTCACCGAGATCTTGGTGAAAATGTAGAGAAAGAGAGAGATGACAGAGAGGTAGAGGCTGATTCTGCTCCCACCAAACCTCTTCTTCAGGTACTGAGGCATTGTGATCACCTGGCACAGTACAGCATCTCCTCCACATTAGTGACCATTATTTCTCTTATAGTGAAATGAATTAATTTTGATGAGCAGGATTTCTTACCCCAGCTGTGAGGTAGACGGGCACAAAGAGCCAGCCCAGAAGCAGCACAATGAACAGAGCCTGATATGTGATTTTAAGAGAACACATTAACATTAGAACACTCTTTCTTGTCACTGACAGCACGTGCAGGTCAGGTTGAATAAACAACGTGACTTACAATCCACTCGAACCCTCCGACAGCGATGCCACTAGCTGCCCCGGTTCCTGCCAAACCCACAAAGTGAGCACTGCCGATGTTGCTGGCAAACAGAGACGCACCAACCTGTAAAGTTAACATTGAAGAAACACCACATTCTGAATAATTTACTCTTAATAAGGCTTTAATATATGCATTTCTTTCTGTTGTGGGTTTTTGTGTTTTGTGATTTTGTTGGACATGTCTGAAATAAATACATAAACAAAATGAAAATCTGATTGTAACCTCTCTTTCAATACAAATGTAAAAACAATAAAGAGTGATTGTTAAAATACTTTCAATATTTTCAGTCTCACAATTGTCAGTTTAAAAAAGGGATTTGTCCCAAAAACAATAGATGGGGCTCACTTCTGTTTTCTGAAATGGTCTTCCAGGGAGCAAATACAGGTAATTTGACACCAGCGTCACAGTCTTGATCCCATGAACATGTTCCCTGTGATATTTGTCCCAAATTACACTGATTTCGTGAATTTCCCGAAGTTATTCTAACTACAGCAAACCAGATATATTGTTTTCAATCCAAATCATGAATCAAACTTTACAATCAATTTAACAAAAAAAATTAGTTCACAGTGCAAACTTGACCAAATTCATCCAACACCATACAAAACTGCCCCCCAAGCCTGGAATCAAACCAAGAATTTCTTCACTGTGAAGTCAGAGAAGCAGCAAACTATCTCCTTGACTACATAAACAACTTGACATTTTAGGATTATTATCCCTGAACTCACCGGCCACCAGGTCATGGTGCGGCCTGCCAGGAAATACCCCCCAACCGTTCCACGATTGCTCCGAAACATGGACTGCAACACAGACACAGGGAAAGTTTAATCACTCTCCAACTCAACACAATAATTCCATTATTCTCTCTCTCTCTCTCAGGCGCCCTCACCCAAATGCCGACACTGATCACCAGGATGAAATATCCAACAATCACGGTGATGTCTGCGGGGTTTCTGACACTCAACTTCTCTGATGAGGAACCTTCCATGTCTTCTACCTGAAATTACCTCAAACTTAATTAAATCTTCCCCCGAAACACGATTTGTGTGAAGCGTCGCTCCTAATAGCAGCCTGGGATCAGAGTTTGCTGTTTTTTTTGGTCCTGATGGGAACTTTGCCCGTGACACGTTCAACAGTTTATACATTATAGACTAATTATTAACAGCGTATGATGACAAATGACCCCCAGTCATGTGAGCTTTCAAGAATAGACACTATTTTTTTATAGGGTTTTTATTTTATACCCAAGTAACTGCTATCTTCGGCCTCAAATTTTCAATATACTTTAAATGTTGCTATTATGTGTAAATGTATTTGCGTAAATGATTTCCAGCAGATATTTAGCAAGAATACCAGACAAGCCTTCAAATGAAGACATAAAGAGATTAACTCCTTAAAAGGTAAGTGACCACATTTGATAACCTCAGAATTTCTTTGCTAAAAACTTTAAGTGGATACAAATAAAAATGAAGAAATGTGGCTTTAGGAATCTAGAGACAGCAAGTATGTTCCCTCTTAAAGTCAAGCTATGCCCAATGTGTTTTGAAAATATTTTTTTATTGTGAGCCGTAATGTATAGGATGTGGAAACTAAATTGTATAAACTGAAAGAGAAATACTCTTATTTTTGGCCTGTAATGTTTAGGATTCGAACTGACTGAAAAGTTACAAAATTATTATAATAATAGTGTGCCCTAAAACATCCTTCAGACACACTGTAAGGTTATGAATTTACATTTCTAAGTACAGGAATGATGCTTTCAGCTGTTCACCTGCAGTCCCGGTCTCGGTTGTTATGCTTAAGATCTGAAGGCGGGCACAGAGGCGCAGACAGGAGAGCTCACCTTCCATATCAAAAAGCTTTCATCTGGACGTTAAGTGAGACAACAGCAGGTGTCACCACGGGTTGTTCAACCACATAAGCAACTGGAAATCGGGGGAGATTCCTCTCCTTAGTCATTCAGAGTAACTGACTTGGCAGTTGAAATACAAGATTGATGGATTTTTGAACGTGCTTCTTGGCGAGCCGTGAGAAGCAGATTCAACCTGACCTTTGTCCAGTTTTAGGAAGGTGCGACTTAAAACTGTCCTGTTGTTGGATCCTCATCCAACAACATCTCAGGGATGTGTGTGGCTGGTAGAGTAAGTGGGTGTGTGATTGCATAAGTGTGGGTGTTCTTAGTTTAATTGTTTTAAAGTGGATCCTGGAGAAACACTCATTTTGCCTGTACTACTGTATTATGTACAGCCAAATGATCATACAGCTTGTTGTGATTTTGATTTGATACAAACCGCTGGTTTACTTGTGATGTGTAAATGAACTTTGTAGTTACAAGCTCCCCAACAAGGGGAGATGTTTAGACCAAATATGTTTGATGCGACTTCCTCAAACAATCCTAAAAGCCCAATGACTTTCAGGAAAAAAAACAAAGTGAAACATTGTTCTGGTACTACATGTTGGCCCAATGCCATATTAATACGCATTGTTAGTTTTAAATATTTCATTTCTTCCAAAGCATCAATTTATCTTCCTAAATTTTGGTGTTGTACAAATTCTAACCGGTTTTGATAAGTTAGTCCAAAAGCAATTAGGTTTCATACATTTGTGGCTTTTTATCCATCATCATTTATTAAAAGGATCCTTCACATTTATTTTAACCACCACATTAAGCCAATGGTTCATTCCTACATCTTGCACCTCAGATAAGTTTCAATATTTCCATCTCAGATTGGTTCTGGTGCTCTATGACCCCGATTTCATCTAATCTTACATGAATCGTCCTTCAACAGGCCTCAGTCTGTTTGTTTGTTTACCACACTGAGGAAACATTCATTGGAGGAGTTTTTTGTGACAAACGTGGTTGAAAAATTGTTGATCAAACAAAGAGGAGAGAACGATTACAAGTCAGTGGATTTATTACAAATGTTTTCAATAACGTGTTTCCTCTCAAGCAAATGTCTTTGTGGAGGCAAAGAAGAGCATACCGTGGTACCAGTGACCTTAAGTCGAACACTGGAGGCTGCCCGGAAAGATTCACAGCATTAAGAGATTTCCAAACATCAAAACAAATGTAGAACATCAACAAAAAAAGCTGAACATAACAATACGGTTAAAACCGATCAAATCAAAGAGCTTTGCTTTTCCTACAAATAGTGGTTTAGGTTACATTCAGGTGTGTGTCGTCTTGACTTGAGCAGATTAGAGCTCCACCTGCTTTCTGCCTGTTTGACCACCCAGGGCCGCGTTTACACGTCAACATGCCAACTCTCTCTGACTGTTAGACCAGAGGCCTGTACTACAAACCCTGATAAACAGATCCAGGATCTCTCTCTGTCTCCAGGGTTTACCTATCCAGACATGCACGATCCTGTTAAGCATTTCTACAATACAGGTTATCAACTCAGTGAGCGAGCGTCGTAGTACAGAAAACCCGGGCTTAATTCTGAAGTTATCTCGATAAGAGAAAATCCAGGGTCGTCGTACAGGCCTCAGAATGTCTCGTTTCCTTCAACACCGAGTGAAGTGATCACTTTGATACGCGAGTTATTATACACCGAGAAAATCATGTGATTCAGTCAGTGAATAAATCCCGGAATGCTTTGCACTGTGATATTGGCCATTAGCTTTAACTTGGAGCCCGTCAGTGTTCATCTACCAATTAGACTAATCAAACTTGTTACGTTTCTTTGTCCGGAGATTTTTCTTGTTTTTGTGAATGTTGTTTCCTGTATATTGTGCTTTACAACCACTTTCTTTTCACAGCGCTGTATTTAAAGCGTCACATGGAGACGCTTACGCCTCAGATATGCGCACAAAGCTTTGACAGGGGAAGCAACTCGATGTGCAGTTTTCCTGGACCTCTGATTTAACATAAACTGTTATAGAACCTCTACTGATCCTATCGTATGTTTAATCTGACAGCAACAATCTGACCAGATAGTAAATGTTTACATAACTCGATTGCAATCTGATGACTTGCAGTCCATGTAACCACAGCTACAAATGATGCTTTCACAAGATCCAGCTTGGTGGCTGCGATGGGGTCGTAGAAAATATTCCCCATGTGACCTCATTTCAAACCTCAACGTTGGCATTTCGTAGCAAACCTCAGGACTCTTGGGTCTCATCGGCTTCACATGTGCTGGTTTGAGTTACTCAGTGGTCTTCTTGCAGTTTTCTTTGGCTAGTCTCAGTCTGGATAGAATGTGTTTTTTAGGAAATTTCAGAGTGGTACACCCAAACTGGCTGACTCCGCCAGTGTCCCCGGGGAGTTTTTCCCTCCTCTGGACCCAGCTGCGCCAGCCGGGTTTCCAGCAGTACACACTGTCGTAAAACCGCGACCCGTTTTCTCCACCCAGCACGTAAATTCTCCTTTTCCACCTGGCCACGCCTCCTGCTGCAATCCGCCGGGGCAACCCGGGGAAAACGACGGGGCTCGGGGCCCGGTCACTTCCACCCCCTGCGCTGCCCCGCTGCTCCGTGCTGACCATCACACCTCCCCCAGTCACCTCCCTCTCCACTGCGGATCCCCGGCCCTCCCTGAAGAACAGGACTCGCCCGGTAGCGTCTAAAGTCTCCAGGTTGGTGAAGTTACCATCCAGGAACTTAGTGGTATCCCTCATGTACCCTCCAATTGCACAGACCCCTCCTCGTACTGCCACCCCTCCAGCAAGGCAGGTAGCCCCGGAGTCCAGCGCCACACGTGTCCAGCAGTCCGTCAGTGTGTGATAAATGAGCACGCCCGAGTGAACCACGGCTCGATTCTGTTCCAGCGTGGTTCCTCCCAGGAGGTACAGTCGCCCGCGTAGTGCTGCGCAGGCAAATGCTCGCAATGGGAGTGGCAACCGAGGGCCGGGACCCCACTGAAGCGTGGTCAGCTCCAGGGTCTCACTGGAGTCCAGAAGAGCTGAGCGGTTGCTGCCACCCAACGCAAAAAGCGACTCTCCACAGCCCAGCAGGCCGAGCATCGCCCGGGGCTGGACCATTGAAGGCCGCTCTATCCACCGGTCCAGCACGGCGTCATATTCATGCACGCCCGCAGATACCGAGCCGGTCCGAAGGATCCCGCCCGCTACGAACAACCTGTCACCCACAGCCGTGCAGCCGGGACTGACAAGTGAACCCAGCGCTGCCAACTTCTCCCACTTTCCTGTCCGAGGGTCAAAGCAGTCCACAGTGTAGTCTCTCACAGCTAAATCTTCCTCTTCCCGGGGGATCAAGTCCACGCAGACTATTTTCTTCTCAAACATTCCCTCCCGCGGCCTCAGCGGCCCCCCAAGGCCTTCTCCGGCGGCAGCAGGTCCCAGTTCCTGGCTCAGTCTCCGGCTCTCTTCTTGGGAAAGCAGCCCTGGACGGAGGTGGTGAAGAAGCGCCGGCATGTGGGCGTAGCGATCCAAAGGTTGGTGCTCTGCCCAACGGCGTGCGGCGTCGTACACCTCTGCCTCGGAGTCCACCCCCAGGCGGTCGGAGCTCAGGAGGCTGCCCAAGGTGCCGTGGTCTAGGAGGAGAAAGTCTTTCTGCCGGGCCACCCGTGGAAAGTGCTGCGCCACCAGCCGCAGGGAGGCACGCAGGAGCAGCTGGTCATGATGAGAGCGAGCCAGAGAGTACATACCCAGGCAATTCTCCACCGACAGGTGCTCGAACAGAAACCTAGATGGAATAGAAGCAAGGGACAGATGGAAAGGCCAAAAAATTGAGAGCAGTTTATTAAACAGAATATCATTTTTGAAATCAAAATTCACGTGACCTGCGAAGTATGAGAGTGAAAGACATTATGTTCACCTGGAGCAGAGGTCCTGGAGGGGCATGACCTGGAGCCGATTGGCAGCCACAAAAAGGTCCTCAGCTGTGTCCAGAGAGAGCCCCGCCTCGCCGGTGTACACAAACTGGATGACTGTCTCCATGACGGACGGCGTCACCTCCTCCAGTCGGATTTCTGTGAGGCGGGACTCCACCAGAGGGCTGGTGAACATGGCCCGGAAGTACGGACTCACAGCTGCTAAGAGGACTCTGAAGAACAACAACAAA
>OMNM01038244.1:0-12364 GCA_900302745.1 Parablennius parvicornis | reverse complement strand
TTTTTTTTTTTAAAGCCCCCCCCCCCCCCCCCAAGAAAAAAAACATATTTACTGCGAAAAGAACAAATATCAAAATAAAACAAGCAAACTGTTTTATGACTCAGTGCTGCAGTAGCACTTCCTTCCAGTCAATTTTTTTTTTTGGTATTATGGGATGTGTGGGTAGAAGCATGTGGAAGTTTCCTGCTTCTTCAGTGGAGCCAGTTCAAGGACGTCACGTCGTCACGAGCTCCAGTCCTTCCAACAACCATTCAGCACAGGTCCCGTCTGACGGAGGGATCTTTCAAGGACGAGTGAAGCGGATCCTTGAAGTCTACAAAGCTTCTTCAAAAACACCCTGTAATGTTTCTGCAGCTGTTGTTCCTGCAGGTAAACAACAACAACCACGGCAACAACAACTCAGATGTGCTGTCCACAGTATAGTAGGACTGTGAAGACGTGAACTTCATTGTTGACTATGTGTTCAGTGAATTTCTTCACTGCTAAATTCAGTTTTGTCAGTTGATATAAACACATTTCAAACTTTACTTTAAAGCACTGATGCTAAAACACTAGTAACTTAATGCCGCCCATCTCCTGTATATATCAATACCGTCTGAATATAACCAGAAATCTCTATTGCTGGGGCCCAGTCTTAGTTTATTAATGGTTTAATGACTTTTTCTTTTCACAAGGTACCAATGCTTGACTTTATTTTAACACCAGAATAGACAATGTGCCAGCAGCCTCGGCCTACTTGAGCAGTCTGAGCTTATTCATGCTGACATGGCCACTCGCTCTCTCAGGTCAGCCTCTCAGCGGCTCCGAGCCAAAAATGAAGCGTTAGTTCAGAGGAAACCAGGAAACCTTGCGGTCGTTGCTCCTGAACTGTAGAATGACTTTCCTCCGTCCATTAGGCAGGATTCTTCATGTCTGTTGTAAAACATCTTAAAACCCACCGGTTCTCTTTGGCCTTCAAATTTTTTACCTTCGCCAGCCAACGTTTGGGGGCGAGGGTTATTGTGGCAGAGAGGTGAGGCAGCGCACCTGACTCTCGTCAGGGGCTAATTAACTCTCTGACTGTAAAGAAGGAAGCGCCCGGACACGAGGTGCAACAGACCGACACACTAAAGCAGTGGCTGAAAGACGCTGAGTGTGGTTTTGAGTTTAATTATTAAAAATATGGTAAAAAGGAAGTCTGTCTCCGTGCCTAAGTGTCCGGACCCGGGGGTCGCCAACACAACCTGCCACACTCTGTCAGACACCTGTGTGTTTTCCACTTTGTCTGGGTGCATCCTTCTTTATGGTCACCTGACTCTCGTCAGGCGCCAGTTAAATCCAGTTAAATCCCCTCAAAAAACTGTGAAACTAGAGCTACACTCGGTAGAGCGCAGGCCGACGCCACATTTAATTTTGGAACCGAGTTAGCGTCACTAGCAGCTTAGCCATTAGCTCGTATCAGTGCTATCTAGATAGGTCGGAGAGCATCATCACTGTGTGAAACACTGAGCAGGGAGTGTCTCCATGGTAACAGATGATGATCTCCTTTAATCTCCTGCAGTAGGTGCATCTCACTCATCCGCTTTGTATGGAAAAACATTTTTCACAGTTTTTTGGGATTTATTTATAAATGGTTAGATGTTAACGTCCCAAAATCTAATAGATTGGTTCTTTGATGATGACAAATCATCCTTGAATATTTAATGCAATATGGGTAAATAGTTTTTGTGAAAAGGTGGTTAAACAACGTACATACATGCATGAAGACAAAAACCACCCAAACTTTTGTTGGCAAAGGTAAAAATGTTAGCGGCAAACGGTGGAAATACATCTTAATAAATCCTCCGGTCACTCAAGTTCATGTGCGTTTGAAAGCCGGCGAGCGAATACTTTTGGCAACACCGTGTATATTTGCTTTCTAAGACGTGAAGATGACAAATTACCTTTGTCTGGGACGAGCAAAGACACTTTCATTAAGTGGCGGTCTGCGGCAGCCAAGAGAGAGTTTTATTGTTTAGTGAAATACCAACAAGCTCCTTCTTTCATTTTCATCTCTTCTTCTTTTAAAATAAAGTGTCTCATTCTAATCTCGTCATGTTTTACACTGTCCGGCCGTTCTTCTCCCAATTTAATGCAACATTTCAAAATAAGATTGCTCTTTTGCAGCGGAGTATTGTGTAAAACCAGCAGCTCAATATTCAAAATGGAGCAAAGAAAACGATTTAATGGAATAAATTGGATGATTTCAAGATAGATGTCAGCCACATATTTTAGGAGGATTAACTTGCATTTGTAGATTGCAAATCAAACCGTTTTCACAGGCAATGATCTCTGCCTGTTACTGAGTCTGTGCAGCGGGTTTCTGTGGTTTCATGTCTGTAGTTGAAGCAGTTCCACCTCCAGGCCTGAAGGTCCTGAGCCACCAACAGTCGCCTAATTCAATTTAGTTATTGAAGTTATTTATTTACGTAATGGCATCAAAGTCTTCTGGTGGTTACCTTAACATCTTTGACCAAGGAAAGCTCAGACTTTTCCACACTGGCAATCATATTGGTGGAAAGGAAAACAATAAAGAAGTTTTCAACAGGAAGAAATCTGCATCCATCCATCTCTTGCAGATTAAAACATACTGAAAGCTGATTAGTGGAATCAAAAAATAAGTTGTTTTAAAGACAGTGAATCAACTGAGCGTTCATTTGGGAAAAATAAATCGTCATCTCTTTGTAATCCACTCATTAAGGTTCATGTGGTGCAGCTGCAGTTATTCCAAACTTCATGGAGAGCTGAAGTGTGTATGTGGCTTGAGTTCTCCTGCCGTTCACATTCTGGATTAACTCCCAGTCGGTGAAATAATGTTGTTCAGGTGACAGCT
Organism: Parablennius parvicornis; assembly: GCA_900302745.1. Lineage (NCBI taxonomy): Eukaryota > Metazoa > Chordata > Actinopteri > Blenniiformes > Blenniidae > Parablennius > Parablennius parvicornis. The sequence continues at coordinate 9,513 of OMNM01038244.1, read as the reverse complement.
TCCCTTCACCCGACTCTCTCGTGTGCACATGTTGTTCTGCTGCGTGAGGACACTGGGGCTTCTTACCTTACAGAGGAGGCAGAAAAGCAAGAAATCCCCCTGCAAGGAATAAAAAAGAAATAAATAAAACAAAATAAATCCACGGATTAGGATATTCCAGTAAATTCAGTGAGCGAAACACCTGGAAAAAACATCATCAGCACTGGTTTGCCAGTGATCTGTAACGGAGAAAGCTTTTTTTTTTTTTTTCTTTTCCTTCCTGCATGAGCTCATTACTGTGCTTTGTTTGACGGCGTTTGAATGGCTTGTAAAGTGTATCTCAAGCATTGGCTAATGAAACAGTCATTGTATTCCACACTTTTCACATACATTGAATATCCAGATATAAGAGAGAGCTATGTTATGTTGCTTAGACATGCTCCCGGTTCATGTTTTACAACAAGGGAGTCACTGTCTAACCGGGCAGAGACAGCAGCTCGTTAAAAAAAAAAAATAAGAGAGTAGGTCCGGATGGTAACCTCTCTGAAAGTTTCTCAACAAAGAATGCTTCAAAGATATCCATAAATTCCATTGTTGCCACAGCTTGTGATTGGTGTCTTTGTGAAGATGGACTGTCGTCGTTTTGAAGAATCTCACATTAGTAATTCATGCGTAATGAAGTCGGTCATTTTGGCAGGGAAGTCGAGGAAAGGAGAAAATGCTCATCGATTAATGTGCTTGTCATGTTAACGCTGTTATTCTAGGTTTTGCACGCACAGTGGCTAGTGTGCTAATAAGACGTTGTCCCATTGCAGACACCAGGTGATGGCAATCGTGAATGATGGATCCCGCCATTAGCTTTTCAAAATTACACTGATTAAGTCGAGGAAGGTGCTTCATCATTTGTTCAACGTCACATGAAATATCGGACGTCTCTAATTAAATTTTAGCCAAGAAAACATGATTAGTGTGATGAGTGTGTGGAGTCATGCATGTCACCATTACTGTCCCTCGTAACGAGAATGTGGCGGCTACAGACTACAGTTTAACTTCTTGGAATGAACATGGCATTGAAGTGTTTACGCTGAAGAAGCTTGACAATTGAAACAAGTGTGCCGTTTCAAAGCAACCACATTTTCATGTTTCAAACTGGGTAAGATCAAAAATAAATCCAAAAGATGATGAAATGCTGTTGTCTTATTGTATAAAAATAAAGACAAGTTAATATTTTAGTTTCTTAAATATTTCTTCAAGAATTTACCAGCAGTCGATCTTCATGAACATTGACATTCTACAATGCCACTAGCAACACTGATTTAAGTGTTAAAAAAAAAAAAAAAAAAAAAAAAATCATTAAATACGGAGTTAATTTTTAATGATAAAAAAGAACAGTGTTTAAAAATAAAGATGAAATCCAGGGTTTCACTTACTGTTTATTGAACAGTGTGGTGTTGCTATGGATGCAAAATACTCAAGTTATACTTAAGTTAAAAACTACTCGATGGTAATGAATTTTATAAAACACACACACGCTATCTTGACTTATTGGTTGACATTAACTAGGGATGGGTAGACAGTTTGTTTTTTTTTCCTTTTAGACAATCCAATTTTTCACTGGTCAATGTTCGTAAAACTGCCAGGTGTAGAGTGTTCACCACTGCTTATAAAAAGATTTATATGCACAATATTACGCAAGACATTAAATTATTCCATCATGGAGTCATCTTACTGATCTCGCTGACTGCGGCTGGTTATGTTTTGAGTCTAAAAACAGTTCAATTCAATTCAACTTTATTTATATAGTACCAAATACAACACAGTCATTTCTAGGTGCTTTTTACAGAAAGAAACTCAACAAACCCACATGAGCAAGCATAAGTGACTGTGGAAAGAAAAAAAAAAAACCCAAAAACAAATAACTCCCTTGAGCAGGAAGAATCTTTTGCAGAACTGTCAAACAGAAAATGATGGAAAATTAAACCCTACGTAAATCATAGTTGATATGATTTGATCAGTTATTCTTTGGCACGCATTGAACCAAGGCTTTAAATTTGCTTGACACACAAATTTTGACCAGCAGCTTCAGTATTTAGCATTCATTGTTAGCGCCAAAAACTAAAGTAAAAACGTCTTTGTCTTGACTTCCCTCACATGACCTAAGCTTCCATTTGAATACAAAATAGGATATCTGGAATAAAGCTACCACGGTTGTCTCATCTTTTTTTATTGCTTCATGTTACCGTCTCCATTGCTTCCCTCATATTTGTGAAGGCCACTGGAGGTCACACTTCACTTCACTGGTAGGATTTATGACATTACTTGTCGTTAAATGATAAGCATTTGATGAATTTGTGGTATGACCTAAAAATCCAATGCCATCCTCATCTTCTGTGAATTGATCTTCGCATCCTGTTTGGGTCTTTCTGAGAACTATTTGGAGATATTAATTAAAATCAGCTTGTTGTAATTCTTTACTTCTTTTACCCTAAAATGTATGTCTCCTTTTGTATGGTGGTTCTCGTGTGAGCCAGTGTAGTCCCCCACATCAAGGCTTTGAACATTTTTCTCTCACCAGAGCCATTCTTGGTTGCTTGGGGCCAAACAAAAACGTCCTCATTAGGCGTATTTGGTACACATAAAACATGTGAAGCATACATTTTCCTTTTCTGCTGATAGAAATGTAACATATTCTATGGTGTTGTGGTATCATTAGAATGGAAGACTCTTTGTCTGAATGCTTTTGGTGGATACAGACTGAGGTTTAAACTAAAGGCTCAAGGCAGCATGCCTTCAGCTGCTTTAAAGCCTTTGACGTACAAGATACTGGGCTGAGAAAGTGGGGAAGAAGACAGTGGTACATGGGGTGCAACACAGAGGCAATATTTGGATATGTTGTATTATTTGACACAAACTATTCACCAACAAGGCTGAAACAACATGGAACATAGCATTTCTTGTTCCACCAACCCCCCTTTTTTTAATGTTTTGACTTGTTATAGCTACACGGAGGCATTAAATTGAGTGCTATTATTTAAAAACTGAAACCAGTGCTGAATGGAGTGATTTCAGCATCGGGGGTTGGAGTGCCAACCAATAGAAAGCTGTTATGACGCAGTAAGCAGAGATAATTGGAAACTCTCGGTGGGGAAAGAAAAAAAATAAATAAATGGGATGGATATATGAAAAATATACTGTTCACTTACACAGGCAAGCTAATTCATTTTGGCATTTCAAGAGTCATTAAATTCCCAAATGTAATCTATGCAGTGCACATAAAACTGCTCCGTTTGAACTCTCAAATAAACACCTTATGGGAGACAAAAAGTGGAGCATGATGAAATTAGAGGATGCAAAAAATAGACATGCAGATATTCTGATGTCAGAGGCGTGCATGTGTTACAAACCAGACTACAATGCCACATGAGCACTCCCTGTCTCATTATATCAGCCCAACAACTCACATTTTCATCGCCCATTAATCAAGAAGAGAAGTCAGTTTTAGAACGATGTGTTGTGTGTGGAAGTGCCTCACCCCCCCCTTCCCGCCCTGGCTTCAAGACACCCCAGCTGCTCCTGAAATGATAGCACGCAAAAACATTTCATCAATAACTGCACCTTATTCATTTATGTCAATCCAATTGACTTTATATGTGAACCATTAGAGATAGAAGCTGCTATTACAGGTGTTGGGCAACACCTGTTTGGGAAAAGGGAAAGAAAACAAGATGCAGGTGCATGTCTCATCAGTAACTTCAGGCTGATGGCAAGGTTGTACAGTTATGCACTATGGGGAAACATCAGTCAGGGAACCGACATTTGAATTATAGCTGAGTGATTTGTTACAAGGTTGTCCTGTAGTGTGATGAACTCAGAATACATTGTGCTGTTATTTGCTTGTCAAGCCATAAAAAGGTTCTTGAAGGTGATCGTGTGAAGCACTATGTGCTGGATTTGTAGACATGTATTTAAAGGAACTTTGCTTTACACTGCATATGGTATTAAGGCACATTATGCCCAAACCTGAGGTGTTTGAATGCCAACTAAATGCAACAGCGAAGTGTAGTGTTCAACATGTACCAAATGCTAAATATTTATATATAACCTGTCTATACTGTGGAGCAGTTTGCAGTTTTATGTTCATTCAAGCTGAGCCAGGTTTTGTCTTTTTTGCTTTTGTCCACATGTAACTTAAAAAAAAAAAAAAAAAAAAAATCTGAAGTGACTATCTTAAACAAATGAAAGGAAATCCACTCGGTACCTTTGCTGGAGCAGTGGAGGCCAAGAGTCCAGAGAAGTGGACATGGTGATCAGACGTTCTCAGGTTCAAATCCCGCAGTGGGTTCTTGAACTCCACTCTTGACCCCCATCAGCTCCCTCCGCTGAAGAATACGATTTTTCCAACTCATCACATAGTGAGACAGACTGTTGTGATGTCTACCAGAGTTTTTCTGTATCAGCACAACAGACACATCATGTTATGCTGACAGTATTTCCTTGGATTTGTAGGAAAGTCAATACTTTTTGTTTGAAACCCGAAGGACGTTCCTATTCAGTCCTTAAAGAGATGTTTTGACCAAAAGCAATGCGAATATCAAACATGTAAAGTTCTACATATGTATATGTCTAATGAAAGGTACTGGAGGTGTTGCTGATTTGAAATACTTGACGTACACTTAGCTAAGTTAGTTTTAGTCTCCACAAGGTTGAAACTTAATTCCGCAGGGTCATTAGATGAATAATGGCAGCAGAGAGGAAACAACAGAATTTGTGCTCTTTTTACTGAAATCTTTGATTTCCATTGACATGATAGATAATTTGAACATTTGTGAAAATGCTACTCAGTAAAAAGTTCAACAACAACAACAACAAAAAACAGCATAATTGAACATACCAGTCAATGAAGTGACCCTGGATGCACACATCACATTTTGTATAATGTTACAAGCTTCAAATATTAGAAACTGAGTGATATATGTTTTATCAGATTTTCTACATTTTATAAAAGCCAGTAGGTGAAATCTTTACCCGGAATGCAACTAAAGTGAACAGATAAATAAAACAACACAGTTCATATGTGATTCAGCCATGCTTTGTGTAGTGTGTTCCCCCCCCAAAAAAACCCCAAAAACAACCCAGTGTTACACTGTCGTTTAAGATCAGTCTCACAGGGACAGCTGTAGGAGCTCATCATGTCAAACACTAAAAAGCCAATAAGCTTTAAGTGTACGAAATGCCTTAAGTCTGCGTCTATAAGTAAAGCATTCAAGATGACCCAACTGTGATGCATTCCCAGTATAGGAGTCCGCTGAGTGCCAAGACTATTTTCAATTATGTGTTATTCTTTTTCTTGGCTGTGTATGTGCCATTTAGCAGTTACTGCCATGGTGTTTTAACACTACCAAGAAAACACCTGTCAATCAAACCGAATATCTATTTTTCTACCCCTAATTTCTTCTTGATGATGCATAACTTTCTCATCGCAATGATTTCCTATTTTTCTTAACCAACTTTTAAACAAGTGATTCACTCTGCTAAACTAAAGTGAAAAAAACAACAAAAAACCATTTGAATCTACCAGCTATTTCCTGTATCACTTTGCACACTCTCACCCACACTTAACTGTGAACAACATCCTGTGCTTGATGTTCTCACCATTAACTGATTGGGCTTGCGGTAAAATCAGAAAAAAGAAAAAAAAATCCTCTTATGCAGTTCCACACTTTAAAAGATGTAGAAAATAAATAATTTCACTGGAACGAAATGTTACCCGGTAGTTCTAGAAATAAAAAATCCAGTCGGTGTGAAAAGCAGTCGGGGGTCCCTGCTGAAGAGCTTCAAATATTGAAATGAGCAATGGGTACTGAGCAAAGCACTTACGCCCATGCCACCACCTCTTAAAATAATTACTGTTGGAGAAATGAAATATGTTATAGCAGAGAATAGTAAGCAAGCTTAATTTAATCATCCTGAGTCCATACTGTATCAATCCAATCGATTCAATCTGGATACGTTTTTTATAATATCAGGGCTCTCCTTTGTGCATCAGTTTAGCTTCGAAGTTGAGTTTATTGTTAGTAATGACTCAAAGGTACTTATTGTGACAAACTAGTTGTGTCCTGGCCTAATGATAACACAATCCTACATCTTAAGACCCACACTCAAACCGTAGAAGGAAGAGGGCCGCTGTCTCTGTGCTTGTCGTAGCATGAGCTCTACAGAATAGAAGATGACATGCAACACAGCTGTGACAACATATGGTGGATTGACTTCTAGTCTAACACCTGGAGAAAGAAGGACAGAGTAAACTGGGGTCAAAACACTATGAGGCGATTACATGCTTATCAAAAGTGGTCTTGGTTGGGGTCTTTAGTCACTCTACTTGCTTGTAAAAGGTAGTTCAAAAAGGTTAAAGCACTATCTTCCACCTGCTCTTCTGCCGTGCCTGGCCGCAACAGCAGGGACGCAGAGGTATTTTCACTCTTGCAGAGAATGGCTTTCTAAATTGTTTTCTCAAATGCTTTCATTACTAAAGATGGTAAGGGTGCTGGTGGTTGTCTTTCAACAACCTTCAGCAAGGACTGGCAGAGGGAATACCTGATCATTTGCATTTTGTTCACAACTTTTTGTGTGTGTCATTGTGAAGATGTGGAGGAAAACGAGGCTGTGCATGCAAGGTTCTGATATTTGGTGTCTGATATAGTCACAAGCTCCGCTTTGGACTGAGATTGATCTGTTTGGATCCCAGGAGAGCCACGGTCTCTTTGATAGGATACAGCCTTGTTGGTGCACCGTGTAATGTTTAACTCGGGCGATATGTCAGGAAAGGCCTGTCATCATATTGAAAATAGCAGTGACTAATTATTTACATATGATAAAAGGACTTACATTGATTAATGACCCCCTAGGAGTTGTAGTAGTTATGAAAGATGCAATGGAGTCCTCTGAAAGTGTAAGCAGAGATAGTTCCATGACAACAGTCTTTTGATTACTGGAAACCGTCGACTGGCCTCCATTTACATTAACTCCAACCCCTAGTGGTCAGACTGATTATGACAAGATCAATGGAGAATGTTGAGTAAGGAATTCTAATGTGTGAGGAAAGTAACAATGCGGGGCAGTTATACAAGAGTGGGAGGTAATTGAAGAGTGTAAAAGGAACAGATGTTTGCATATAGAAAACCTGTTTATTTCTTCTCCTTTATTGACAAGGTTGTGGGCATGTTTTACACAACAGTGGTCAAATAATCAAGATTCATTCTGACCCCCAGTCGTTCTGGTTATTACAACCATTGAAATGGACGATGTGTTGTGACTCCTAGTGGTTGTATTATCTATGAAAGAATCAGTGGAGAAATGATTGTCATGGTTGATGTTTGTACGTATGTATGTATGAATTTGAGACACATTGGAGCCAAAGCAAAGCAGGGTTCAAGTGTGTTGAATCAGAATAAGAAGTGATTTAGTAATCCCTCATACCTATAATTTTATTTATTATAACCTCCTGTGAGGATCAGCTGAGGAAGTTCACTTAACATTTAATATATCCTTGCTTCTATTGCGGCTAAAACATGCATATATTAGAGCTGCACATTTTTTCACTCAATATGTATTTACATATTACACTAATATATTAACACTTTGTACAGTTTCCTACTAACACTGTATTGTAATATGTTCTAAAGATAATCTTCAGAGGGTTCCTCTCAATTTGTGCGCCAGCTGCTTTGCTCATAACTAAAGCTCCTAGAGAGTCTGATCAGATATTGAAACTGCAGACAATTAATTATCTGCTCACTCCTCATAGCATGAGCAGGTTTTACCTGTAACTCCCTGCTCTCATTTGTCATCTTTAACTTTTCCTTAAACTCTGCATCCAATCAGTGCCTCGGAGTCCACCATAAAAAGCTTTTTTTCTTTTTTCATGCTCTGGCTGTTTTGTATGCAAAGGCCCTCCGTGCTCAGCATGTCTAATCCTCAGAGAAATGGGGGTCTGAGTGCGGCCTTGTACTCGGCAAACTAAAGACAGGGACCTGTGCAGCATTCCTGACCAAAATGGAGTGGGTCTGTTTTTCCTATCTCATCAGCATCGCAAAAGAGAACAAACTTGCAAAATGGTTAGAGATGGGAAGCATCCGGATGGACGTAACACGAGAGAAAGTGCAGGGGCTGCTGATCCTCTTCCCTTCCCATATGTACGGTGCATGCCGAAGCATGGATCTGAAATCAAATTATGAACACTAGGGAGATTTTGCTGGAGGGGATCTGAGAGATGAGATGCATATGTATGTGTGTGTGCATGTGTGCCTACATTTCCTTTATATATGTATTCAGACCTGGGCGTTTCATAGACACAATAATGCCCCTCGGCTAATAGAAGTACTTGTGATCTTGGTGGTATCGTTCTCTTCATACCTGCGCCTCCTGTCCGTCTGTCTCCCCCCCATCTCTTTATCCCTCGACATTCCCCCAGCCCCCAAAGTGGCAGGCTTAGCATCCACGGCGCAAGCCAGCACTTTGAAAGAGTGCAAAGCTGCAGACCAAAGCGGCTTAGAGAGGCAGCGCACACACAGGCCTCAGTGCGAGTCTCTTTTATTGCCACAATCGGCCCTGCTCACCTCGCTCTCATGCTCCCAGCAGGCTGCAGCTGAAGATACCGGTGTGTGATCAGACCTGACGGAGCGCGGGTCGAGCACACTGGCACCCCGGAGCTCTCCAGGATGTTGATCTCAGGCTGCGCTCGGATTGATGGAGGCACATCGAATGACGCAGATACTTCTAACTGAAGTTTACACAGCATCTGTCTTTATGAAAGCGACCTCACAAGGTGCATGGAGTGTGTCTCCTGCAGTGTTTGACGGTTTCATTTCCCGAAATACATGTGTTGAATGGAAGCGGTGCTGCTCAGGGTATTTTGGCTTTTGGATTCACCATGTATACAGCAGTTTTAACCTCAACGTTCATTCTGTAATTTCATTTTTTGGATTTCCTGAAACAGTTTCGTTCAGTATAAATAACAAAGATGAAGAGATGACTAATTAAAGTAAGTTTTGGCCTTGATCATTTGCGATCTGTGTTCAAATCCCAGTCGTGGCAAAGAGAGTGCCTGGCATAAAAATGTACCAAGTCTACAGTTGAAGAGTGGTAGTCCTTTCCTCATGTCAATATTTTTGTCACTTGCCTTGAAGCTCTCGGATGCAGAGAATGTAATACCGCCAGTAGTCATGGGTGCAGTGTTGAAATGACAAGAAAATGACAAATATTTGGCAGGAGTTTTTGAGTGGCTGTGTGACTAGCCTTCAAGTGTTTATCAACCTCACGAACCATGCTAATTGTCGCCATCTTTGTTGCTATCTCCTAAAATTGATTATGCTCTTTTTTTGTGTGTGTTTTCGGCCAATGTTTCAGTCGAGACCTGTGCAATCTATCACCAAACACGGACTCAAATACTTTTGGATGCTTAAAAGTATAAAGCCAGTGACATTCACAGGGTTTGAAGCATGGATCTCTTTAATTAAATTCCCAATGAAGAATATC
>OMNM01038242.1:0-13482 GCA_900302745.1 Parablennius parvicornis | reverse complement strand
CGTGTTATACATAAACCTGTTACTACTGGAGTCTGTTACTGCTGTAGTCCTGGTGTAATAGCATCACACTTTAATAGTGTCAGTGTCACAGTGTAATAGTGTAATAGTGTAATAGTGTAATAGTGTAATAGTGTAATAGTGTAATAGTGTATTAGTGTAATAGTGTCACAGTGTAATAGTGTAATAGTGTAATAGTGTAATAGTGTCATAGTGTCACAGTGTAATAGTGTAATAGTGTATTAGTGTAATAGTGTCACAGTGTAATAGTGTAATAGTGTCACAGTGTAATAGTGTCATAGTGTAATAGTGTAATAGTGTCATAGTGTCACAGTGTAATAGTGTAATAGTGTAATAGTGTAATAGTGTCACAGTGTAATAGTGTAATAGTGTAATAGTGTAATAGTGTAATAGTGTAATAGTGTAATAGTGTCACAGTGTAATAGTGTCACATTGTAATAGTGTAATAGTGTAATAGTGTCACAGTGTAATAGTGTCACAGTGTAATAGTGTCACAGTGTAATAGTGTAATAGTGTAATAGTGTATTAGTGTAATAGCGTATGCCCCTGGAGAGACTCAGAGTCCAGGAGAGACTATGTAGAGTATGTTCAACCTCTTTTCTGAAAACCCTCTCCCACAACAACAACAACAGCAGCAACAATCACAACAATAAGCAATAAACAACAATAAGCAATAAACAACAATAAGCAATAAACAACAATAAGCATTAAACAACAATAACCAGAAACTAGTCGAGTAAACAACAGACTCACGTAGTGTTGACTGGGGAAGAAACGCTTTTCGAAGCCCAGCAGCTCCACATGGCGGACGAAGCTCTCCTCCATGGTGACAGACAGACCTTCAGACCTTCAGACCTTCAGACCTTCAGACCTTCAGACCTTCAGACCTTCAGACCTTCAGCTCTGATGTTCAGCTCTGATGTTCAGCTCTGATCCCTTCCACCAGGTCACTTCCTCTTTCTGATGCTATTTGAACACAAATCAGGAAACAGAGACGCTTTCACTTCACGACTGTAGCAACACTGCAGCTCTCTGTCCACACACACACACACACACACACACACACACACACACACACACACACACACACACACACAAAAACACAATGTGTCAAAATGACTGTTGTGTCACAGTGTGGGTTTTGGCAGGTTTTTCTTTTGTGAAACTTTTGATTTCCAAAGTTTTTACAGTTAAGTTCTGTGTGTGTGTGTGTGTGTGGGTGAATAACCAAACAGACAAACACATGACAATAGGACTTACTGGAATTACAAGAATATAGAAAAGAATGAAAGCTTCAGAGACGTGGGGCTCTGACCCGTCAGGGTCGGCCCAATCATGACTTCTGGCCAATATTAATAAAAATAAAATTTTTGAAGGTTTTAGCAAAAACTTTTCATGACTTTTATTTTGAAAAATGTGGGGGTCTTTTACTTCAAAAGCCAACTAAGCTGTAATCTAGCTAATCCCTAAATATCAAATTTTAAGGTTTTACGTGTAGTTTTTAAGAAACAGTCTTCTATTTTGAAAATACTTGGGACTTTTATTTTGAAAGCCAGCTCATCCCCTAGCATAGCTAAATACTTAATATCCATTTAATAAACAAAGAGTGTTTGAAGGAGTTTGGTGCTTTTATTTAGAAATTCAGGACATGCAGCTAAAGTGGTCAGAGTGTGATTGACATGGTATTGCGTAATCCTGAGTGAGAATGATGCAACACTGATGACATCACTACTACACTACTTCATCACTACTTGCAGCTGCGTCCATCAGAGTGGAGGAAAGGACCATTTTTATCAGCATATGTTGGAAACTCCTCCTCATAATCCACAGTTTTTGGGCAAAGTTTGTCATAAAAACGTCTTATTTTGAAAGGACAATGAGTTGTCTTTCAGTGTGTGTGTGTGTTTGGAAGCAGTCAGACGTAAACTTCAGACACCAGGAGGCTCAGTTTGATGAAGACCCTCCATTGTGCTCCATCAGACTCCATGTTAAATTTAGCTTGGAGTCACAGGAACAAACAAATGACATCATTGCTCCCACTGGTCAAAACGTCATGTTTTAGAGGATCTTCCTCACATGTGTTACATGGTCTTGTTCAGCAGGTTCTTGTGGACCTGCTGATCTGCTCACTGTGTCCATCAGAGTCACGGTGTAACCACAGTCACCGCTTGTTCCAGGTGTTCCAGGTGTTCCAGGTGTTTCAGGTGTTCCAGGTGTTCCAGGTGTTCCAGGTGTTCCAGGTGGTCCAGGTGTTCCAGGTGTTCCTTCACTGCTTTTCTTCAGGAGAAATGAGTGTTTCCATTCATTTGAATGGGAGGAGGCAGACAGGAGGATTCTGTGTTCTGATAGCGTTTCCACAAAGGCCTTTTTGAGCTAAAATCTTATTTTGAAAGTTAAAGAGCAGACTTCCTGTTGGATTTAGATCAGGGGTATCAGTATGTGATTTGTAGGTCTGGATGAGAACAACACAAGAGTTTTGGTTTGATCTCCCTGCGACATTCCTATGGCCGTGGTGGCCATCTTAATGTTTCTAGGTGGCGCTAGAGAGCACATTTGTCACTTTGGGGGTTAAATTTGACATTTTATGCACCCGTCCTGGTGAACGTGCCAACTTTGGTGATATTTTTGAGTGTGTTTAGGGGGTCAGATTTTGGTTTGATTCCTGACGTGCTGGAGTAAGAAACAATTAGGAAAAACATAACAATTACAATAGAGTCCTGGTACTCCAGGTCAGTCCTCCAGGTCCTCCAGGTCAGTCCTCCAGGTCCTCCAGGTCCTCCAGGTTCTCCAGGTCAGTCCTCCAGGTCAGTCCTCCAGGTCAGTCCTCCAGGTCAGTCGTCCTCGGAGGACTGACCTGGAGGACTCAGTCCCTAAAAATAGTCAATCAGAAATGAGAGTGACCTTGAGATCAGAGCTGACGAGTGTTCGTGTGAGAGGATTCCAGTTTCGTCGTATAAAGAAAGACGTTTAACTGTCAGTCTGTGCTCCAGGATGACCTGAGTCACTGTTGGAACCTCCGAGCTACTTTTGCTGGAACTTCAAAGCAGACTGAAAACAATCCAGCCTTTAGGGGGCGCTGTCTGACTGTAAAGTTAGACGAACTCCTGGACTATCAAAGGTTGACTGTGACTTTTCTCTTCTTGCAAGAATGATGTAATAAAGTATCTTACACTTTTTAAATGTCTCTCATTCTGGTTGCTGTGTTCTGTCTCCCTGAGGTTCTTTACCAGGACATTCTGCTGACAGCTAGCTCGTCAAACATTCTGCTGACAGCTAGCTCGTCAAACATTCTGCTGACAGCTAGCTCGTTAAACTGAATGTTGTGGTACTGGATCCACCTCGCTGGGCTGACCAGGTGGGAGGGATCAATTAGTCAATCACCTGCAGGTGTGTCAGTGAGGGAGAGCCCGGTGCTGGTGGAGGTCTGGATCCTCACATGGAGAGCACCATGTGAGACATGTGAGACATGTGAGACATGTGAGACACCACAGACACCACTAAAGAAGGTTCCGGGCTGAACCAAGAGGAGCAAGTGAGGGTGTTGCAGTTTTACAGGATTTAGGATTTAGTTTATCATTTAGTTGTTTGGTTTTTAGGTTTATTGGACAATAGGCTGTGATGAGGCTGTGATGAGGTTGTGATGAGGTTGTGATGAGGCTGTGATGATCAATCAATTAATCAACTTTTATTTGTAAAGCGCTTAATCATATCAGCAGACATTTCAAAGTGCTTTAACACAAAGAAAAGACACAGAACCAACTGAACCAACTGAACCAACTGAACCAACAGAACCAACTGAACCAACTGAACCTCCAAAGCAGAAGCAAAATGCAACATTGGCCAGAAAAACTCCCAATTCAGGAAGAAACCGTGGGACAGACCCAAGACTCTTGAAGGACGGCCATCTTGTCTTGATCTGTTGGGTGAAATAACAAGAAATAGGACAGGAAGAGGAGAGAGAGAGAGAGAGAGAGACAGGAAGAGGAGAGAGAGAGAGAGAGAGAGAGAGAGAGAGAGAGAGAGAGAGAGAGAGAGAGAGATAGTGAGAGAGAGTATCACTAATGGAGCTGAAGACACAGACCGAGTTGGATGTCGCTGGAGACGGATACAATGACCTTCTACTTTGCGCTGAATCTGTGTTAGTGAATGTTCATGTTGAGCTGCAGCTCAGATATAACGAACGAAGACTTCAGTACAAAGCACATCTATTGGTAGAATCCGGTACGAGTGGTCAAGTAATGTGTCCACTGTCTCGTTAAGTCCCTGCGACCCTGCCACAATTCTGCCACTCTCAAGGAACTCCTGCATGCACTGCAGCTACTTTAACAGCCCACCATAACTCATTAAAGACAGAAAAGGCAAAGGAAAGGGACCAAATTTGAGAAAGAGTGAGCTGGAGAGAAAGGGAGCCGGAGACAGACACCGGAATGAAAGTAACAGCCCTTGTATTGTCATTCAGGCAGCTCTGCTCCGTGATTGTACTCCACCACTGTAGGCCTCGCTTTCACAACTCGTGCACAGCAGCGATAAGAACACTATTAACATGAAAGAATCTTAATTGAGAGGGGATGCTTCATGGAACGTGGATGAGCCAGGGAGTGCAGGGGGAAACCTTGTTCAACTCTGATAAAATAACCCACACTGAGGAAAAAGGGGGCTTCAAAGGCTGTCACACTAAAGGAGAGTGGAGAGCAGACAGGGGCTCAGGTATGGGGAAAGCCCCTTTTCTACTTCTATCCTGGGGACGAATGGGGAAACTAAGCAAAGGAGGAGAGAAATGGGATATTTCTTCATGCGAGAATTGAACTAGCAGGCTGTGGGGATATCCATTTCAATGCAAAATATCATGAAAGCAGGAGCAGTCAATTGTTTTGTCACAAACATTCAGCATCAAGGTATAAATACAGACGGGAGGGTGCCTGTTGGAGATTCTTTTGTTTATGAATGTATCTATGCCTTTGTATTTCAGCCTTCCTGCATTAAATTATAAATAGCATGAGAATGAGTGTCTGGAGGCTGATTTCCGTGTTAGTTGGTGTACATATATCAGTATGCATGTGTGCAATGAGTGCAATAAGCAGCAAGTCTGAATGCACCGACTGAATATTCATGCTGTCCGCGAGCACGAGGCATAGAATTTATTGTGTCCATTTGTGCATATGTGCAGTTTCATGTACATATGGACCACACGCGTGCTAGATGTATGAGTATCATGTTTGTGTGCTCATGGTCCGTTGCGTAGGTACGAGAGGTGATTAAGGCTCCACTCACTTGGCTATGCGAGGGCAGTTGCTCTGGCGGTGGCACGGTGATGGATAGCATGGGGTGCCAGTCATTAGGCAGCCTCCTGGCCTCTGGCACTGAGGTTGCACTCTTAAACACTGCCCTCCCCCGTCCGTCCCCAAACACCACTGCTCATTTCAAGGTCAACTGCCTCTGTGGTGCTGTAAGTTCACCTCCACAAGTCACAAGACTTCTTCTTTTTGTTAGGAACCTTTATCGCTCACTGCCACGGGGTGTGTTTTGGAATGTGGGGGTGGCTGGCTTGTGCTTTGCCTCGTGCCGACACACAGACACACGGTCACAGATATGAGCATGCGGTGCACGAGAACACACTTTCGCGCACGCACACAGACACCGGGGTAAACAAAACCCCGACGTCAAAACCCTCCCAAAAAAGACGGTAAACAGCCCGCAGCTCCTGTCGAGGTAGCAGAGCAAACCCTTATCTGAACTGGCTTCTCTCTGGGTCGTCTATGACAAAGTCTTTGTTTAATGCTCCCAGTTTAGAATACAGACAACCTAATTGGGGTGTCTGGAGTCAACGCTCAACTTAACTGTTACAGTTCACCCTCTACTGCACCCTGCTCTCCAGTAACTACAGCCCTGCCTGAGTGCCAGGCTAAAATGATGCCTGGGGTGGGTATCAATCCAGGGGCAGGAGCCAGTTTACTAAGGGTTTCTTAATGTGAAGCACCTCAATTGGCTCTGTCCAAAGTCTGTGAGAGGAATGGCAGAGCAGAAGGCACAGCAGGGGATCCTGATTTAAAGAGAAGATTCATCCTCCACCTCTTTACCTCCACTACCTAGTGTACTGGCTGGGAGATATGAAAGGCAGAACTTGGAACTTTTGAGGAACAGGAAGAGGCCAGCATGTTTGAGCGTGTTTCAGAGGAAGCCAGGGGCTGAGGCCTGTGATGTTTAATTCAGTAGCACATAATCACTCCGATGGAGTTGAGAGCGGGGCTTTAAATAACTCAGCTTAGAGGGGCAGAACTGCTTCACTCTGGGTGGGGGAATGCAAGTCTATGTGTGCGCGCGCATGTGTCTCTCTGTGTGTGTGAGTGTGTGCGCATGTGTGTGTGTGTCTAATTGTGCAGATATGTGAGTGCATTTTGCAATTCTTACATATGTGCAACTGAGTATGCAAGAGAGTGCACCACTATTTTTGTGCGTGGCTCCTCCCTACTTTGAAATATTTTATTTGTGCAGTGCACCACAGTAAAAGGTGGAGAGTGTTTGTTGCTGTGCCAAGCGTCTGCATGCATTACAATAAAAGTGCAAAAGGCCAGTATTCAGAGTCTGAATATGGAGGAGCATTCTGGATGCCAAGCAGACAGGCAGTAAGTCAGGCGGTAAGCTGGGCAGTGAGGCATTGAAGCCCCTTTAGCTGCCACAACTCAACTCACAGTTTACAGCCTACTTATTCTTCCTAAGGCCCTTACAGAGCACACTACCCTCTCCATTAGTTGTGGTGGTCCCAAGTGAGAGGCCACGCTGCCCAGGGGCAAGCTGAGAAAGGGCCATCAGGAGTCATCCGGCCTCCATAATGGCCTTGGCAGAGCCCTTGGCACTGATCCTAATATTCAGTGGCCATCCAGGTGACTTTAAGTCACACAGGAGTAAAAGGAGGCATAAGACGTTACTGAGCCCTCTCAGACACAGGGAGGATTTAACCGTGTATTCTCCCTTCATGCTTCTTTTCCTTTGTTTCCGCCTCACAATAACCTCTCAACCTCTGGCTTTCTTTGAGTCTTTTCCAGTTGCTTGCTCTCTCATTTTCATCTCTTCCTCTCAGGGCATGGAGCAATTCATTTGGCGGTGGAAACACGGCTAATGCCATCTCTCTGTACTCTCTCTTCTGCTCTTGTTCCCTTTCATATTGGTGCTGAGTCTGATTTGTTTGTGTGCCTTGTCTTTCTCCCTGTGCCAGTCGACAAGGCGTACTATTTATGTGCCTCTGCCCGCGTCTGTGAACGAATCAGCACTTCACAGGAGTAGCCAGGGGAGCGAGATGTGCTGGTGCATTTCTAAACGGGGAGACACAGCGAGGACTGATGTGTGTCCAGCTGCAAGACAGTCCAACCTGGCCACTATCTGTCTCTGCAATAGCTCACTGAACAACAATAGATAACACTGGCTGTCGACATCAACAA
Source organism: Parablennius parvicornis (assembly GCA_900302745.1). Classification (NCBI taxonomy): domain Eukaryota; kingdom Metazoa; phylum Chordata; class Actinopteri; order Blenniiformes; family Blenniidae; genus Parablennius; species Parablennius parvicornis. Next base: position 6,028 of record OMNM01038242.1, on the reverse strand, counting down.
CAAGTGTTGAGGTTGTAAGAGAAAATTGACCCGGTCAAGCACAAACTTTGAAAATATAAGGGCACACGTATGTATATGAGCACAAGAAAAGTAAGAGAAGGACAAATGACAACAGAAATGGCCACAGGACTGCCAAGGCTCTACACTCTTGTCAAACATGGTGAGGGGCTCATTATTATTACTGGGCTGGATACTGGAGCAGCCCCTGAGCTCAGCTTGGCAAGACCTCTCTCTGGAGACACACAGTGGCCTCCACACACGCTCACACGTACACACCATACAAATGGGTAATCAGACATCTGCCCCTGGGAAAAAAAAAAAATGCGCAAATGGTTTCCTAGCAACCAATGGTGTGTGTACTGGGTCCACATGAAAAATGAAAAATAAAGACAGTGTGCAAGTGTGTGATTGTGTGTGAGACAGAATGAAAGAATGAGGTTGAGATAAACAGTGCATATTAGAAAGAGATAGAGGGGTTTATGAGGTGAAGTAGAAAGTGGTCCAAGATAAGGAGTTGTGAATGGGTATATGAAAAGGTAATGAAAATACAAAAGAGAAATCACAGGTCTGCCAATCCGATTGACAAACAGAAGCGTTTCCTGAGCCACACGACAGGGGCAGTGTTGACTGCAAGTTGAGCCATGGAGCGGGTCCACACACAGTTAAGGTCACAGGAATATATTGTCAAATCACAGTGCGGAAAGGAATCATCATGGGAATAAATCACTCGCTTATGCTGTTAAAAATTTGTAACACGGCAGGGGAAAGGATTATGCAAGAGCACATGCTTTAGGAAACTGCCTAAAATGCAGTGCTATGAATCACACTGGGTTCAAATGCAAAACCGTAGGGGGGTTTGTGCTTTACCAAAGTCACACAATCAGGTGAGAGTAGTGGTTTGTAAAATTACTATGGCGCAGAGTACAAAGAGGCAGCTGAATCTCTGGGGCTCTAAAGAATTTTTTATTTATTTATTTTTTGATAAAAGGCGAACATTGTAGCGCAAACACGACGAGTCCCCTTTAAAAATGATTCAACAAAAAGACAGAGTTGCATTATTTGTTTATCTAAATGTTGGAGTGTGAAATGCGGGGAGCGGAGCTGCATGTAATGGTGTGCGTGTGTGTGTTTCTGTATGATACTAGTGTGTATGTGTCCGTACGACCGTGCATGTTCATTACATCTGTCAGTAAAATTGTGTGTCTGTGTGAGCTACTGAGAGGCATACTATCTCTATCCAGCAGCTGCCACAAAGAGGCTTCCCAAAACAAGCGCAGGGCCATGACAGAGACAGAGCGACCGCAGCCTTCTGGTGGTGTAATAGGAAATTAATTGAGACCATCAATATGGTATTAATCATTAAAGCACAGGTGCTGAGGTGGCACTTTGCTGACTGCTCTACTGTTGGCAGCACTCACGTACACACACAGTGAAAGTTTGACCTGCTCTTTTTGCAAAAATTGAGGTAGATGGGGACAAAAAAGAGAGGGGGTAACCGAGGAAAAGGAGACCAAAGCTTGTATCTTCACCTTATTAAAAGCACACAAACAAAAAGGTAGTTTTTATGCACTGCAATACAAGGTCACCCATGCTTTTCTCAAAAAAGGGTCAGTGTTTACTTCTCTCGAGCTCCACTTGATGGTGACTAAATAGTAAGACATAAATTGAATCGTTGTGGGTATTACGGAAGTCGTTCAAATCAGAAAAATGTCAGGTAAATTTGGGGAAATATTCATCAACTCCCTTGGAGGCCATGTTTCTTATAACACCTAATCCTTTGCGAGGCAAAGCACAGTGAGGGCTGGAGTGCCGGTGTTAATCAGCCAGAGGAGAGCCAAATTGCAGCTACTACATTAAGCCGTTAAGCACACCACGTCTCCAAATTGTTGAAGGTGTCTCACTGAGATGAATGCTTCTTCTTATGAATAATACATCACACGCATATACACAGAAAAACCCAGACGCAGACTTTATATGTGCACGCCTTGGCGTGCACGGACGGACAAACACACGCACCTCCGTGTGTGCACTTCTCACTGGCACAGTGCGACAGCTGTGCAGGGTGGAGGTCTGTGCTGTGAGGCAGGGATCGACACTTTCTCCGGGCCAAGCGGAGTCCAGCATCAACAGGCCTCCACAGACACCTCGCACCGAGCCGTTACCACTCCATGTCTGCCTGTGTCAAGGTTGAGCCTATGAATTGTTTATGATTCAGGAGCTGTAGATAAGACAAAGATTGATCTGGATCGAAAGGCAAATAAGATTGCCAAAGCCCAGAGTCAGCTGAAAAGAAGGCAGCAGGAGCAGAGGAGGGGTGAGGGAGAGAAAAAGAGACTAAGAGGAGAAAATGCATTAACACAGGTCTGGCCCTGAGAGAGCGCAGAGTAATGAATACTTCCTCTGCACACACTGAATACTGGGGGGAAATTATGGACAGAGCATCACTACCAGCTGATTGATGCCATGTGTGCAACTGTGTGCGTGTGTGCGAGTGTTTGATCTGTTACCTGATCAATGCAGATCTTGACTAGTCACATTAGTGAGGTGGAGCACGTCGAAAGATGCTTTAAAAGAACAGGTGGAGATTTAAAAGTTTGACTGTAATTAATTGAACGAGTTCATGTGGGGAGATAATCAAAAGAACTATTTTTGAAGTTTCTTTTTTACGAGAAAAGTGGAACATATTCACAGATAAGTAGTAGCGACTTGCAATGCACAAGACAATTAGACGACATCAGAGAATAGTGAATCGCTTCAGCACCGCGGCAATAACGTATCAGCTTTAATTTATGATGTCTAACAATGGGACAAAAGTGGAAATGATGTCATCAAATAGAGCATTTTTCAAAGGCCAGAGGAGCGTGTGCATATGCATTAATGTGTGTATTTGTGTGTGTGCATATGGGGCGGGTCGAGAGAAAAAGAAACCTTTGATGAATCTCCCGATGGCCCTGGCCAGCTTGCAGGAGCGGAACAGAGCAGAAGCCACCAGAGAGTTGGGGCTTGAGCCCTGAGGCTTGTTCTCGCCCTCCCCCTCTCAGCCTGCCTTCCCCTCACCTCCTCTGATCAATACTGGGTCCTAATCACCGAGGACAGTGTGGTAGTCCTCTCTTTCTCTCATCTCTTCGCTCACTTTTTTTCTTCACATGCCTTTACAACCCCTGCCTGTACCACGCTACTGCCAGCGAGCATAAACTATATGCACTTGCTTTCCTCTGTGGGAGTGCGTGTGTCTGTATGTGTCCCCTCTTTCCTTGTGTTAGCCACACACATTTTGCCAGTGTTTCTATGGCTATTTGTGAAAAGGAGTCGCTCTGAGTTTGTGTAAATACGTGAACAGGCTTATACAAGGCTGTTAAAATGTGTGCATGTCTCTGTGTACAACAAGATAAGAGAATATCCTTGAAAAAGCAACACCAACATAAACCCAAGCAAATTATGAACAGCATGCATAAAGTTGAATAATAATACATCCCCTCATTTTGGTGGCTTTATCCCAGTTATCTAATTGCCCATGTCTTTTTTTTCTTTAATAAACTAATGAATGTGGCTGGGCTGGGGGCTGGAATCATATAGGCAGCATTAAGAGGCACTGCTTTAAACCCCAAACTGCATCAGAACAGCTGAATAATTTGTAGGAGAAATAATTACAGGGCAGAAGAGCAGGCATCAATCCTGGAACACCGACAGTGCCCTCGCTGGAAACTACCTCACCCATAAGCCAAGGCTCCATTAGGTATTGTCTGGGGCCTACAGGCTAATTTGTTTGCATCAATAATACATTCAAAGGATTTATCTAACTTGCAAATGAGTGTTCATTTACTGGTCCAAGAGGCAAAGAGGAGAGCAGGCAGCAGGAGAGAAGGTGTGAAAGGCTGAAGCAGCTGGTTGGGGGTATCTGGGACACAGTTAACTCTTTGCTAGAAGGCAGGGTGGTGGTCCTTATCTCCTACTTAGTTGGCACTATTCAGAAACGGTTACTTCTGACACGCTTGGATAACAGCCAGTGTTCATGTTGGACAGATATTGGCTAAAGTCCTTAAGACCAACACTTGGAAAGGCATTAAATGAGCCAGTGACTCCCATTAAAGCCACAACAGATTACCTGCCGCACCAAGTACTCTTTGATCACATGCCAAAAGATAAATTGACTAGGAGGGATGTATGTTTGTGTTGCTGTTGGAAGAAAGGGCCGCGGCATGACTGAGGCATAGTGGGGTGTCCTCGGGGAGGACACCGGGATCCCCGGTGCACTTTGATCTCGGCACCATGCTGCCTCCCACAGGTGTTACCAGGACACCCAAAGCCTGAAGAAGTGGAGGAGGGTAAAGGGGGTTTCGCAGAAGAGAGCGAGAGAGGGAAAAGGAGAAAACAAGAGAGAGAGAGAGAGAGAGAGAGGAAGAGAGAGAGAAAGAAGGATGGTAAAGGAGGAAGGAAGCTGGCCATGAACATATGCTGCCTCTCCGTGCCAAGCCCCACTGGCTCAGGCAACCCACGCATACGCTGCACTGCTGCTGCTGTTACCACTCCAGCCCTCTCCAACACCAACACCATGGCACTACTTAGTCAAACAAAGCTGGAGAGATGAATCTGGAAAGAGACTGGGTCTCCCCCAGTCTCAGTACTGCCAGGGTAGGGCTACTTGGCTTCGATAACACAGTCTGATTGCACACGCACACATATACCCACGTGCACACACACAAAAACACTCACAGCTTTCAGTTGTTTGAAGAGGCCCCCTTTCTACTCTTCTGGTGTTGGCCATCATGCAATACTGTGAGTGAGAAGAACTGTGATACCATTTTTATAATATTCTTAACAGACAAAATTGCTTTCGCTTTAATTCTCTTTGATTCATTATTTGGTAAAAGCTGCGAAATATTCGTTTGTTCATTCCAAGCATTAAAACTGAGCAGTCCAGTGGGATATGAAAACACATTTTTAGCTTTTTTTCTTCTTAAAAAACTTGAAACACAGTGAAATAATTTTACTATCCACTGAGCCACTTTCTACATTTTATAATTTTACTAATTAATATAAGATTATATGTTTTGAATAACAACTATCATCTGAACCTCATGTTGTTGTGCACTCATGGAAAGTAGAACAAGTAATCAAATTATTATGGGTTAAGAGCAATTGTCAGTCATATGGCACAACAGGCCCCAAGGTAGGGGTAAAAACCACATGGAGATGGGTAAGTCAAGCCTTCTGGGTGTACATAGAAGCACTCAAATATGGACATAAAATAATAAAAATAACTCAAACAATGTTGAGATTTCTTGTTTTTATTTTAACTTCATTAATGTCGTCAATTTAACAATGCTGCAGGACTCGGGCTTAAAAGCACGGCTGTAGCTCATATAACAGGAGGACAATTGTATCTGATAAAACACCTTCAGGTGATCATTACTTTATAAAATGACTCGATAATGATTGTACACAGACATGGTTAGCTTATCTGAATTGCAATGCTCCATCAGTGATGGCAGATTGTTGAAAAATCCTCCAACATTTTGTCTATGGAGGGCTCTCGGAGCCTCCTGGCAGGCTTGTAGCCTCTGGGGTTCACAATGATAGATAGTGGCGCTTTCTGAGAAGCTCACACTTACCGACTTAATTATTTAGCAAGATAAACAACAGGAGACTTTCCAGGAAATAAAGAAATAACTGGGAAGTGAAAGAGGTAAGTGAAGTAAAGGAATAAGACGTTTTTTTCCCCCTACATTTTTCTGTTGAAGATTCAGTCAAATGGTCAGACAAGGGCAAAAGTGGTTACTGGCACTATGATGCTTGATCTACTGCACACCTCAAGATATCATTAACACGAGCAGTCTGGGAGGTTTAATTCAGTTTTTATTACTTAAAAATTTTATAAGCACCAGACTTAAAATTCACAGAAAGGTCACACAGTCATATTTTGCCACAATACTTAATAAGATTCTTTAAGTTGTATCATTTATATATGAAATACTTTGTGTAATGAGGCACTGGCATTAATTGAACCACTGCAGTGTAGCTGGGGGGG
>OMNM01038240.1:0-11936 GCA_900302745.1 Parablennius parvicornis | reverse complement strand
GTTAAACACAAAATCTTTACACCTAGCCATTATAATGATTTTATCTTCAACCATGCATTTTTTTTTTGTATTTTTTAAATGCAAGAACAATCTTGCGTGCACATTCATGGTACATTTCATGTGATTATTGCATGCACTGAGACATCCTTAAGACCCACTTCTCTCAGGCCTTGCAGGGAGAGCTGAGGAGCATTGGATTACATAACCAGGTCTAGGATTGCATCAGGGCCATATGGCACTCTTCCATGACCACACAGAGATAACTGCCCCAGATCGGCCGAGCTTGTGGGATTTTCACAGTAGGCGACAAGTCAACTCAATTTGATACGCATTATCCTGCTAATGTGTTCACCGTGAAAATAATAGTGCGAAGATCTGGGTTGTCTTGTGCTGCTGTCAGTTATGAGAAAGAACAGTTTTTCTTTTTTCTTCCAAAAACGTGTCTTACGCCAATTCAATCTCCACCCTGCACCTGCTTCCCAGTGTTTCAGTAGCACTCTTTTCTCCCTTGCTGCAGCACAAGTTCGGTACTTGTAGGTGTGTGTGTGTACAGCTGGAACTATGGTTTAAAAAAAAAAAAAAAAACCCTCTCCATATGGGATAGCTAATGCTGGCTGTGTTGCTCAATTGAAAAATTCACATATGGCATTCTTTTGATCTCAGGCTGTTCAGTCGAGAGTAGTGAGTGTGAAAAAGATAACTTCCCCACAGCCAGACACATGGCGGCTTCAGCTCTAAAGCCTGTTAATAGTACCGTAATCACTTGGATGTGCATGTAACACAATACAGCTTCATTCAAGGTGATCCAACCTGTCAGAAGCTCATTATTCACACACTGAGCTCCACTTTTTAATGATGTGATGACAAACAGTCAACTAATGCTTCCATAATAAATAAATAGAATTGTGTCTATATGACATGTAAGTGTTATAGCACTGTATTACCTAGAATCACAGGGTCATAGTAACCTGGACACTGTCTCAACTGACAAAAGGTGAAAGGCAAGGTACACCTTGGACAGGTAATTACTCCATTACAGGACTAAAACAATCAATCGAAATGACATGTATTCAGATTGAGATGAAGAGAATGCGCCTGGCGAAAACCCACACTGGCACAGGATGAACATGCAAACTCCACACAGAACAACCCCTGTATAAAAAACCAACTTTCGTCTGTGCAGCAATAATGTAATTATCGCTATGTCATCAAGCTTTGGCTTGAACAGCATGAAAACCTGAAATAGAAAAGCCTTATACAACAGTCTACATTTGTTCCATATTTTGTTTCCTTACTGATGATCTTTTGTGTTTGTGTGAATTTTTTTCCTGACAGGTACACCAAAGGGGAGCTGGACATTGCCTACATAACATCACGGATCATAGGTAAATGTTTGAAGTTGTAGCTAAAGATCTTGGCTTACATATGTGTCTATTGTAAATCAATTAATCTATTCACATTATTTAAAATCACCCATTATGAGTGTGTGTTTTATGATATAAATAGTCTGTTGTTAAACATTTTTGTATTTACATTGCTGACTTATTGCTGAAACAGCAGCATAGAGCCTCAAGTCCTGTTGGGGTCCCCCGAGATCACAGATAAGGCACAAAATATACCTGTTAAGGAAACTTATATCACTTTCTAGAGCAACAGTAGCCAATGCGGTGCCTGTGAGTAGCCTAAAAATAGTCAACTTAACTGAATCTCATTAATAGGTCAGATTAGAAAAAAATCCAGAATACGAATAAAAATGTTGACCTATATTCAACAGAGGAAAGTTGCAAATTATTTTAAGTACTGTGTCTGAAGATCTCTCTAGCAATGTGAATCTCCTTCAAATATCACATCTAGAATGTATTTTGTCTCCAGTGATGACCTACCCAGCTGAGTCAGTGCAGATTGGCTACCAGAACCATGTGGAAGACATCCGCTCCTTCCTCGACAGTCGCCACGCTGACCACTACACTGTTTTCAACCTATCACAGCGCAACTACCGGGGCGCCAAGTTCTCCAACAGGGTGAGCTTGATTGTGACAGTTTTTACTGGTTGTACAACATGTAACTTGAAGACTTTGCTGGCTGTTTCTCAACAAACTGTATTTTAATTGGAGATCGTTGCTACATGCATTCATAAACTATGTGAACACAGTATTTGGCTTCTCATTATTATGATTATCGACTTTTTATGTCTGTTCAAGACAAACAGGGATTAGTGTAGATGAAATATGTGTCACTATTATTATGAAACTGGTGCAGAAGTCTCGTACTAAAGATTTGGGCTTGTGACTTTTATCAGAGAGGAAAGCCACAGCTTCTGCCTCCGTAATGTGAAATTCACTGAGCTGATAGCTTTAGCATCATCCAAAGCGTTTGTCCTATCAGTTATTATTTTACTGTGTTTTACATGAGGTGAAATACCTTATTATTCCTCAATTAAATCTAGAAAATATCATTAGCATTAAAAAGATTTAAACTGGCAACACTGTTTGTTGCTGTCTGCATGTTTGTAGTATATTGTTTTCTGGTTTTAATGCTGTCAAAGCTAGATGACATAGTGGTAATGAAATCAATTTGTTTTAATACATTATAACATCAAGAAAATCAAAAAAATTATGTAACTTCATCCCCAACATAGAGATTAACTTAGTCATTAGACTGACCCACACAGTGTTGGCAGCTCAGCTGATGTGTCACAATGACAATATAATGAAAAATTAATAGTCACTTGTAACTTTATTGTCAATTGTCAGTAACTTCCAACACACTGATTAAGTGCTTTCCATGTTTCTTGACGCTAAAAGTAATGATGGAATTTTTGCGAGGTGACCAAATAGAGCAAAGTAGAATTAGATAAGTGTGTCTGCTTTCACCAGAATCTACTCCACACTCATATAGATAATTCTACTTAGTTAGAGTATGTGAGTGTGTTTGCCACCACCATCTTTCAGATGTTGACTCTCAGAGGAATATTTGTCTCAGTAACAGTCGTATTTCACTGGATTTCAAACATAGTTAATCCCATGAGCAATCGGGCAACATTTGTTTGGATGCGATCAATAAGGTCTTTATAGTGAGACATCGAGTGACATACGCCATTCGAAGCAGCAGTTCAACACACAACGACACACAATGCTTCTGTTTATGTGCTTCGCAACAATAACCCCTTGTTATCAAGCTCACCTCTTGGGAAGAGTAGAGCTTCACGGTTACTAATGCTGCACAATGACTATTCAGAAATCTTGATTAAACAAAAAAACAGAGAAGAATTAGCCATGTCTTCTTTATTCTTTTGATGGCTATGGCAGCTATACACATGGGGTACGTGGCACACAGTTTTAGCACCGCAGGGTTTGGACTGAAGTGAACTTAATGTGGGAGATCTTTACAGAAGACTTCACTCCATGCAGTACATAGATCAAATGAAGCTGAAGAGTCAAGCTGAGGACTCAGAATGGCCAAGATGGCCCCCTGTCTGCCTGTTGAAGTCGCTGTATCTTTAGCTAGATGACTCATTGTGGTAACTGCTGTGTTGTGTTGCTTTACTGCTGCAGTGCTCTTAATAACCTCCTCTTTTCCCTTTTCTTGCCTCTCCTGACTTTCAAACTTTTTCCTCCCCTTTTTATCCTTCCTCTGCATTTTGTTGTTGTTTCTAATCCAATCTCTTCTGGTTCTGCTCCTTCTCCTCCTCTCTTTTTTTTGTCATCTTCCCTATTTTCTTCATTTGACCTCCTCTCTCTTATTTCCTGGTTGAACTTTGCAGGTGTCAGAGTGTAACTGGCCTTCACGCCAGGCTCCCAGCCTTCACAATCTGTTTGCTGTGTGCAAGAACATGCACAACTGGCTCAAACAGAACCCCAAGAATGTGTGTGTCATCACCTGCTCGGTAAGGACAGCCAACCCCATTCCCCCCCTTTAGTTTTAGTCCATTTTTTTTGTCATCATTTGCACTTTTGATGAGTTTAAATGTTCCCAAACTTTCATAAGTGGTTTGAAACAACAATAGTGTCGGGGCTTGTATAGACGATGCACTGTTAGAAGTCTTAGCGGTCTGAAATGGGTTGCTACACCGTGTACAGAAGATTCATTGACTTAACCGTAAATGTTGCTCTCTAATGAATCAAAAGTTACAAATGCAAGAATGTACATTAGTATTCACAAATAATGTTATTCTGTACATCATGTAAGTACACCACCGGGACCTTCAGGTGAAGTTCACAGAAAAGGGAGCAGTTCTCACAGTTTATGTAAAACAAAAAAGCTTGTTTTGGAATCAGGTGGAGCATGTGGACATTTCTGTTTTATCTCTTTGACATTCTGCAAACTATTGTTTTTGTGCAGCATTGGTGTTGCTTTTAATGTCTTGTCAATTTCTGCTGCATGTCCATTGGTTATTAGCAGCTGTCGCTCACAGCATCCAGTCAAAGTGAAGTGTGCGTTGTGGTGAGATGGCAGTCTCAAGGTTTCTGAATGTCAGAAAATGAATTTCACCTCTTTGTCGTTCACTACTGTCAATAGCTTTTCTCAAATCTCTCTCACCGTACGACATACGGCCACAGAATTTAAGGCAGGATCAAAGATACCATGTTTACATTCAGAGCTTAAATTTGTCAGTAGAAGACCAAACACACAAAATTCACATAGCAGTGAAACTAAGTTGAAGCCCAAAACCAACTGCTAGAGTTCTGAAATATATAATTAGTGAAATGTGAATTTAACAAAACAGCACAAGAACGAAAACTAGTGAGAAATGGCTTACAGAGTCAAGTTATGGAAAGATGTTCTCCCATGTGTTGTGAAGGCTGATTCTCAACCAGGCTAAAGGAGAGAAGCTCAAGCAGTACAGCCGGAATGATGAGGGATGATGCTGATCAATATAAGTGATAAGGCAGACCACTGAACAGAAACTTTCAGAGAGAAAGAAAGTTCACAAAAACTCACAAACCTAAAACGACACGAATCCCAAATTAAAACGTAAAGCAGGTGTTGACTGACATGAACAGTAAAGAAAGAATAATCCACAAAATGAATGTTTTTTCTTTCTCTTTTACAAACTAATTATGTTATCATCAATTGCAAAAGCAGAGAAATTGGGTTTTTTGTGAAAAGAGACAATTTGGTGGACCTGCTCTGATTGTTTCTTGATGCACCGCAAGAGTTTTGAAGCTGCTCATTATTCTGTGACCTACTTTCTAATCCAAGCACAATATTGATGATATGCTACCGGACGACGAACCGAAACTCACTCAAATCAAAGGTTTCTAGTTTCCTCTCGTGTGGTTCTCTCCTCAGTAGCTTTTAAACTTCTATCAGATCGATAATCTTGCTTCCACATCAACTGAAGTGCCATTTCTTTCCAAGTGGTTAACACTTTGAAACATGACAATTGCGCTTTAATGATTCACAACAAATTACAATGAGTCATTTCTGAGTTTGCATGTTCTCTCTGTGCCTGCGTCGCTTTTAGTGCCCAGGCAGTCCAGGTTCCTCCGACAGACCACACAACATGCATTGGGGCGAATCAGTTCACCGAACAATTGTTCTGTTTGATCTCCTTTCACATTTTTGTATCCAAACATTGTAAACTTGTGCTTGGAGCGTTCAGATTTTGTTGTGTTTAGCACTTTTCACGCTTCCTCAAAGTCATTAAGAAGGTCATGAGTTTAAATTCAGTCCAAGATTTTCTGTGTGGGGTTTGCATGTTCTCCTTGTGGAGTGCTTGCATTTTCTTGGGCCATTCCTGTTTTCTCCCACAATCCAAAAACATGCATGTGGGGCTCATTGCTGACCCCGGGCAGCCTGTCAGGTGTGCAGGAGAGAGTGTGGTTGTGTGTCTCCCTGTGCCAGACCTGTTCATGGTCTGATCTGCCTCAGCCATAGTCAGCGCTGATCGGCCCCAGCACCCCACAACCCTGAACTTGATGAACTTTAAATATTTGCAGAGGGGGTTTATATTGAAAAAAAAAAAAAAGAGTGTATTGCCGCTCCTGAATGTTTTGTGAAAACTCACGTATAAACTTTTGTGTTGAGTGCCTAAAACCTGTGATTGCTTCCAAAGAATGATTTTTAGAGGACTTGAAGTGAATTTGGCTGTGAGTTTCACTTTTACTAAATCTACATTGACCACAGTGTCAGGTATATTTTAAGGACAATAAAAACTCATGCCGTTGGAAAAGGTTTTGAAATGGAACTAGCAGCACACTAGACTGTTTGGTCTAGGGAGAGCAGTACTTTACACACACTGTGGTGAAGTGTATTTTTGCCAGGTCGTTGTGGTTCGACTGTGGCTTGGAAACCTGCTCCTTCTTATGTAATCTGCATCAGATTCTTCCCTTTCAGACACAGGTTTTTTTCCCAGTTTCAAATAACAAGAATGCTTTTGTTTGCCTGAAAGAAAGTTAACTTCTTAGAGCAAACTGGTTTTAGCAAACGTATGAAGAAGATTAAAGAGCAATTGATGTGGTTGTTAAAAGTGAACATAATAAGATATACTGGCACCCAAAAGTAAGTCAGTGAATCTAAAATATGATCATTTCACAAGATGTGTAACAGTCTTCTTTGTGTGTTTGCAGGATGGTCGTGCTCCCTCCGGTGTTTTGGTCTGTGCCATGTTCTGCTTCTGCCACCTCTTTAACAACCCAGTCCCTGCCATGCAGCTGCTCAGCGCCAAAAGACCAGGATCTGGTCTCTGGCCTTCACACCGCAGGTTTGTCTTCCTGAAAATGGGTCTAACAAGGGAGAGAGAGAGATAGAGGCTCCAGACCAGTTCTATAAAGCAAGGGTGTCAAACACATTTTAGTTCAGGGGCCACAGACAGTCCAATTTCATCTTGAGTGGGCTGGACTAGTAAAAAAAAGAGCCAAAATAACCTTCTAATTTAAACTTCAACATTTTTCTATCTTGTGAGTATTTATCATGAAAATGCCTGTATTTTATTATTTACTATAGAAAATGACTACAATTTTAACCCAAGCCTATTTTAACAAAACCATCTGGTGCAAAATATGGTGAAATATAAAAAACAAACCCTCTCCTATAGCTGCATAATGTATGTTTTTACAAACTCACTCTGACAGCATGACTTGAGGCCAGCTTGATAGCAACAAGCGAGATAGCTTTCAAGCCAGTGCCCCAGATATCTCAGCTCGGGTTTCAGTGTTGTGTGTCTGCTACCCTAAAGAAATGTGTTTTGTTTTTATTTTTGTTATCTGTTTTTCTTTAACTATTAGCTTGGTTGTTTGGCAGCTGGATTGCAGACTCTTCTGGTTTTGGCCCATGGGCCTTATGGTTGACACCCCTGCTCTTTAGCTTAAAATCAAGCTTGTATATAACCAATTACAAATATTCAAATCAAGGATTATAATTACACTACTCTCAAGACATTAGGGATATTTGACTTTTGAGTAAAATTTCAGGACAGACGTAAAATGCACTGTAACGTTTACAAGTAAACTTAATGTGATTTTTTACTAAACTTTTGAATAGACATGTCCAACTGTCCAATGTTTCAATACTTTTTGAACACCAAAGTTAGATCCATGTATTGACCAATACACTTCCAGGTTCTATTAGAATTAGTATTTAAGCAGTCCTCATCATGCTGTTCACAGGTTGACATCGTGAGACCAAGATAACACCTCACAATTGAATTGAAAGTGAGCACTGAGCTCAGTGTGTCCCAGAGTGTCATCAGAATCACTTCAGCAGGTTGAAGAGAGATACAGAGAGACTGGACGAGTCACAGGCAGCCATAGCAGTGGACGTCCTTTGGCCACACTCACGACCGCTTCATTGTGAACAGAACCCGACGATGAATGCCACTCAGACACTTCAAGAGAGTTGAGAGGCACCGGGTGTCGGGCCAGACAATTGGAAATCGTTTACATCAGCATAGTCGACCTGCAAGGATACCTGACCACACCACCAGGCACAGGCCTCATCGACTCGTGTGAGCCAGAAAGCACTTACACAGGCCGAGGGAGCAGTGGGCTCAGCGCTCTTCTCCGATGAAAGTCCATCCACGACGCTGAGCAGAAATGATGGCCACCAACGATGTTGGAGAAGTCAAGGAGCGCGCTGTGCATCAGCTGCTGTTGTCAGCTGGCGAGCCTTTAGTGGTGGAGTTCAGTGTGGGCAGGAGTGTCTATTCAATGCAGAACTGTCCTACACTTTGTGAACGGTACAGTGACAAGCTCATACTCCCTGAATAACGTCATTAATCCAGTCATTGTGGTTCTGCAGGAATGACACAACCTGATTTCATTTTCAAGGACCACGATGCCTCAGCTCATCAAGGTTGCATCATGTAGTTATTGTTGCTGGAGATTGAGGTACCTCAAATGGAGCGGGCTGCATTTTCTCTAAAACCTGAATCCCTTAGAAAACCTCTGGGATCAGCTGAGTTGTCATGTCGAGGCTCGTCTTTGTCAGCAGGAGACGAACATCACGAACTCATTCTGAATAGTGTACTCAGTAGTTCATAGATTAGATTATACTTTATTCATCTCACAACAGGGACATTCACAGCGAAAAAGGGTAAAAAAAAAGAAAGAAAATATACAATATATCCTGTACAGAAAAAGATAAACACTCCTATAAAACATTTAAACAGTATACAATAAACCTATGGCTGAAGTATGAATGTAGAAGTAAGTGTGCAAAATAAACTAATATGTGCAACAATATTTTACAGCAACAGGAAGAGAAATAAAAGAAGACCCTGGAAGTATTTCTCACCCAAAGTAATTTTTTAACAGGAAAAACTGTTACTCTGCTTATATTTCCTGAGTATGTAATTTTACCAATAATTCCATATATTTAACACATTGTGAAGTACTCTACTCGGTTTGTTTTTCGAAAGAATATGTTAGATTTATTTAATATTCAAACTTTGTGATCTGCATGTTTGTCTGTAGCCAGGAAGTTTATTTAACAAAGAACATTCATTTGTTTAAACTGTTTAATTTCACAGTTTTTGATTTAGTTTGAGAAAAATAAAAGTCTTAAATAATGTCTTATTCTGGTAAATTCAAGTTTTTGCGCCTTCATTAAAAAAAACAACTAATATTGTTGGTCGATAATTAGAAGCATAGGGAACTTTTACTCATGTATAATTTAGGGAATATAACAGTAGTTGTACTTTTACCACTGTACTTGTGCCAATTTTTAAAACTTGCTTTATAAGGAATAATTGTGAGAATTGATGGAAAACTACATTTAATACAGGTGAAAACACTCAAAGTTCAAGTCGTAATTATAATATACATTTTTCGAACTATAGAAATGTGTTTTATTAACGACCCAGCAAAATTTGAGGTATTTAAAAAAGATACCCAGAAAAATATGTGACATTGGCAAGAATATAAAGACAAACAATATCAAAAAGTAAGTTTTGATTTCAACCTTTCTCGTCCCCATGCAGGTACATAGGCTATGTATGTAGCATGGTGTCAGAGAAACCCAGCCTACCGCACTCCAAGCCCTTGGTGATCAAGGCTCTCACCATGAGTCCCGTCCCGTGTTTCAACAAGCAGCGCAGCGGCTGCCGGCCCTTCTGCGACGTCCTCATCGGAGAGACGAAGATCTTCACCACTGCACAGGAGTACGAACGGATGAGGCAAGCGACAGCTAACCGACGTATTTATAGAATCACACAATAAATGGCCTTGATGTAATATACCTTCCTAATGGGTCCTCCTCTGCCTTCTTCTTCCGTGTTGGGCCTTTTTGTTGCCGGACGAGCAGAGAGCACAGGATCCAGGAGGGGAAGGTCGTTTTCCCTCTCGGTGTGAGCGTTCAAGGGGACGTCGTGGTTTCCATCTATCACATGAGGTCGACTATTGGAGGACGTCTGCAGGCCAAGGTATGATTGCCCACCATCAGAAACGGTTTTGTTCTATATTCTATATTTGATGTGTTTGATAAAACGGACAGGTCAGTGAAAATGAACAGCAGCAGGATCTAGAGATGTCCGTGCTGCTGGTCCAATCAAATTCATTTCACGTTAGTGGAATATTGTTTGGGAGAGACAGCTGAATACAAAGTCATTTTTAAAAGAAACCCAGAGGAGCACATCTTCACCTTCAGGTCCTGACTTTTGTTTCATTTGGAAAACAGCGTTTGACTTGTTGCCTTTCGTCATGGCTTGTTCATTGCCTTGTGATATTGTCATTTACAGTTGTAGTTATTTACTTTTTCCATGCTACGGAATGTTTCCTTTTGACATTTGATCTATCTGCACTAATTGGTTAATTAAGGTGGAGATTTTGAATTTATTCCGGGACACTACAAGGAAATGCTTATGCATATTGATAAAGTCATGCAGTGATCTGAGCTGACTGCGTTATGCAGCCTGGTTTGCTGTCAGCACTGGGTATCACTACATGAGCTGCATGATATTCTTCAGCCATATGTTACCAAACACCCGACGTGATTGAGATGTTTTTTGGGCTAAATGTGGTCAGTCCAGACCATTTTTTTTCTTTGGTTGCAAGATATTAAAGTTTTGAAGTCTACACGGCGAAAGTGGACACTTTGATAACTTCTGATTTTGTGTATACAAATATGTACATAATTGAATGTATCAGCATTTTTTTTTTTTTGTCAATCATCTCTTTCAGAGTCAAACTTCACATTTGACAGGATGAAGGCTAATGATGAATAAATGTGAGGATTTATAAATAAAAGCGATGGTGATAAATATTTGCCTTTTTGTCTTTGTTTGTTAGGTGTCCAACACCCAGATCTTCCAGATTCAGTTCCACACTGGCTTCATCGCTCAAGGAACCACCATGCTAAAATTTAACAAGTAAGGAAAGTCAGACGCATCTACATTCACACTGTGTTTGTCGTTTTAAAGAACACACTTTTATTTCTTTCACCCTCAGGCCCGAGCTCGATGCGTGTGACTCCCCTGAGAAGTATCCTCAGCTGTTTCACGTGATACTGGACGTGGAGGTAGAAGGGGTGGATAAGCAGAAAGACCTGACGCCACCATGGGAGCAGTTTCCGTGTAAAGATCTGAGTCCCAACGTGCTCTTCTCCTGCCACCA
Source organism: Parablennius parvicornis (assembly GCA_900302745.1). NCBI lineage: Eukaryota > Metazoa > Chordata > Actinopteri > Blenniiformes > Blenniidae > Parablennius > Parablennius parvicornis. The sequence continues at coordinate 885 of OMNM01038240.1, read as the reverse complement.
GGAACACCAAGATGCACTGGCTATTGCTGGTAATATGAGACAAGCTGAATTGTCAAAATGTGCCTTTAAACTGTTTAGAAACTGTACACCTTGGTCTGAAAAACCCAAAACAGAATGGAGATGTATTAATGACAGTCTTCAATTTCAAAAGGTCTGATCTAGGTTTGATTAAGTGCAGTGTATTATCAATAAGGAACAATATTAGGGTTGGAAATGTTTTATGTTAATTGGTGTTTACATGTTTTTTTATCACACACTAAAATATGAACACATAATTATTGCAGATCAACATAATCCGACAACCACAGTTGTCTGAGGCACCGTCAAAGTTTCATGGGAACTGTTAACAGGTCAAAACTTTGAACCTCACACAAGTTCACGGCTGCACATAAAACAAGGATATTGCAAAAGGATTTCACTATGTAAGAATCTAAAAATGAATAATCAACAAGAGTGCTTGCACTCACTCACATTTTGCTCAATTTTATTGGCATAGATTACATTTATGAATTTGGAGAACATCTCTAAAGGCCAGAGTGAGTGCACACGGTCGCCTGGAGAATAGTTAAGAGCACAACACTGTACACAAAACAACTAACTTCACTCATTTTTGTCCCTGCAAGATGAGATGGAGGGCTTGGATCTGGAGGGTAAGACACAATTTAGGTGATCAGACTTGACAGAGCAGATAAAAAGTGTCTATTATTAACTGGTTGGCTTCGTTCAATTCAATCCGACGTTAACCCGGGATGTGCTTGTTTTTATTAGAGTATTGCTAAATATATATTGTCTCTTTTTTTTGGTCAATTAAATATTTTTTTAAAGGTTTATGATCTGGAGTGATTGAATTGAATGTAAACTGAGCCTGGTTATGCAGTGATAAAT
>OMNM01038239.1:0-12282 GCA_900302745.1 Parablennius parvicornis | reverse complement strand
TGAAAAAGAAGAGGGAAGACGCCATGCAGAAAGCAACAGATGAGAAAACAAAGATGACAGTGGGAGGGCCGAATGAGAAGTAAAGGGGGAGGAGAGGATGGGACAGACAGGAAGAAGGGCGGGGGGGAGAAAGAGGCGGAGGGATGATTATGAAACAGAAGGGGAAATGACAGAAACAAGTGCAGCAGAGACGGAAGGAGGAGACGAGGGGAGCGAAAATGTTCAAGATGGCAGGAAGATGCTTCAAGTGTTCACCATCATGGTTACGACAGAAAGCTTCTTCATTTGTAAAAACAGTCCAACATTTTTTTCTCGCAACCCCAGACCCTCTGTGGCTCAATTTATAGAAGAACTGGTTTTTCAAAACTCAGAGGTTGCTGGATCAATCCCCATCCTAAACTGTTCATATGTCAATGTGAGCAAAACACTGAGCCCCAATTTGCAAGGCAGTCATTGGTGTGAATCTGACTAAAAGAAGAAAATACATGAAAATGACTGAGATCCATTTTCCATGTTGACTGAGGTTTTAGGAATAAGCTAAGATTGTTGCATCAGTGTGACTGCACAGCAAACAGCTCGGATTAAAATTAAAACTCCATGTTTTCCTAGCCTCAAAGGCCATGAAAAACCATCAGGCAGTGAGAGGAAATTAGCATTAAAATGTAAAGAGACGGACATGCTGCTCATACAGAATGGAGAGGAGGAATACAGGACACCAGGATGTAAAACGAGGGTCATCAAGCTATATTGTGGTTGGTCTTGAACACGGGTTGTGCTGTCTGAATGTACGACTGTTTGCAACACTCATGACCACAAAATAAATATTTGATGCATGACAGCATATATGTGCATATATGTCTGAAAAAGAAGTAACTTTAATATTGAGCGCTAAAAGATCCAATTCTAAGGTTTAAGCAGCAGATTACATTGTGCAGGTGTTTCCTCATTTCAGGACACAGAAAGAGTTTCAGAGTCAATGTCCCTATCTCAGCAGAGTTTAAAAAAAAAAAAAAAAAAACAGCTATTAAAAACTTTTTTTTTAGCCGCGTTTGTATCCCAGATACAGATCATAATGTCAAGATGTAATTTGTCAAAAGTTATTTTCATAATTTTTGTCGAATTGTCAAATCTGCATTTTCTAACAGCAAAAATCAAGTTATTTATTCTATAATTTGATGCAGTGTAAATCAATTTGACACTGTGAAAAAAGCCCTTCATGACTATATTTTGTTCTTATAAATGCAATGAAAAAAATTGATGTATCTGAACATTTGTCCGCGACTAATACACATCATTAGCAGAATATTGGCCATTAGATATCTACATGTGTGTTATTGATCGTCCTGACGTCTTTTTACAAGATATCATTAAAACCAGCTTTTCTTGAGCTTAGAATTTGACACCAGCTTCAGATTCTTCTCCATTGGGAAGAAAACCAACAGTTGATGCAAATCAAATGTTAGCATCAATCAAAATGTCATCATATAAACACTCTTTCAATTCACCTTTAAAACCTCACAGAAAAGAATATCATTTTTATGGTAGAATTATTTCAACTGTTCCGTGTATTCTGTAAATTATCATTATGAATACAAAAACTCCCCAAACCGTGACCGAAGCTACATGTCAGGAAATAAAAGGAAAGAAAAAGGTCTCATTTATAAATCGCTCCTCCAAGTGATGCTGATCTGTCACCTTATATAACCTCCCTCTGTAGCAAAGGACTGAATCCCCTCCATCGTCTCTAAAAAAACAGAGCCCTGTTACCATTGCTGCCATCCATTCACAACCACATGCTATTCCCCTTTCCAGTGTCAACAGCCCCAGCTCAAACATGCCAAGCTCTTTTTTTTAAACTGATGGATGTGATTATTATGCCACAGGCCTGCTCTCTTGTTTTTATTCCTCCCCAACGCGAGTGTGTGACAGAGAGAGAGAGAGAGCGTGCTATTAAATGAAACTGTGAGTCCTGTAAACACGGAAAGAACGACTCAAACCTATGTGATTTATCGCAGCTGCGCTGGCGGCTCGGGGCCAGATCAGACTTTATTGGGTGCAGCCAGTGTGTGCGCTTCGCTAGAGGCTGCTATCATTGCACAATGGGAAGGCTGAGCAGGGCAGCCGATGCTAACAGCAACAACAGTGGGGATGGGGAAAATCTGACAACATCTTCTCTGGCAGGGATGTAACGGCAGTGACCTACCAGCATGGCAAAGACGTATTTCTGGTCTTTCTCCTGCAGGAAGATGAAGACGTCGGATAGGAGCAGAGCGTGAACATCTGGAAGGAAGAAATAAGTCAAGATTGGGTAAATTAAGAGTTTTTGAATGGACTAACGTAAGCACGGATGTCTAATAAAGCCAAACAGAATCCTCACCCTTCAGCCTCCCCTGGACGTTCTTGAGCTGCAGCGCTCCGTCGTGTATCAGCCGCCTCCTCAGCAGGTCCTCCCTGGCGAATATCTGGCCGCTCTTCATCATCATGATGGACTTGCTGTCCATGCGGCTGTGAAACTCCCTCAGACGGCGTCTCTTATCGTGCTCGTTCACCTTGCTGTCGACCGATGCGATCACCTCCTTCACAAGCCGCACGGCGTCCGTCAGGTCGTCGTAGTCTTCCTCGCTCTCTGCACGAGGTCAGAGAAGGAGAACGGCCTTGACGATGCGTTCAACTCACTTTAGCTAGTTCAATTCCAACAGGATGAGATTTCAAACTGAAAACAGAACTCCATTACATTTTACAAAAACTCAGTCGTTAATATAACATTGATCCAATAAACCCTCTTCATCCCGATGCGCTGCAGACCTGAGTAGTTGTTTATGAAGATGATGAAGACACGTTTTGGCATTTTGCCTTAGAGTGAGTCTGTTTGCAAAGAGCAATGAATGCTGTCGTATGGATTGGTAGATTACTTCATGCCTGAGCTTATACTTTCTTTTCTTTTTTTTAAATGTAATATTATATTCTTCTTTTTCATGTGATTCACTAAAATCAGTGTATTGCTGTAGGCCATCCTGATAACAGTATCACTCATCTCTGTTTTTAAGTCTGCTTTAGCAAATTCAGAGGTTTGCTGCTTAAAACATTAGGATTATTAGAATTATTGCTCGGAATAACATCAATAATCAACTGTGATTTGTTGACTTTTAGTTTGTTGCATTCTCATTTTTTGCAAACAAGCAACTGTCATCTCATTTTATATAGTTTGCAGATTCTTTAAAAGTATCTAACATTGTGACTGATGAGGCATTTTTCTGTACTGGTCCAAAGTAAAAAGATATATTTGTGTTGTCTTCTGTATGCCTTCAAAACTCTTTAAGAGTGAAAGAAACTATAAACCTTTACTTGAAGAGAATATTTTCCAGTTACAGTGGTTGAAGGTCAATGTCTCTTGTCATCCTGCTTTCATGTCTTTTAACAGACCTCAACACTTAAAAGTTAGCAGCTGCACATAAACACAAAGCATGACTACTTTTACTGATGGTTGTATAGAGCATTTAATTCAAAAAGGAGCAGGGTAAACAGATCAATGAACACCTTAGGTTAACGCACGTAAAATGTAAAGCATTTATTTAATTGTTTTCTTTGAATGCTCTGGTAGCTCAACACATCAGATGTGGATGCGAAGAACTAAATATAAATCCAACTGTTCCAAAATAAGAAGGAACTGAAAAAGTATTAGTGCAGGATCTTTAGAGATATTTGGAGCAGTTTTGGAGCCATGCAGAAAGCTCAGGTCATCTTAATTTGCTCCTATCACGCCGCGTGTTCGACCTCTCTGGAGATGATGTACGAGCTCCTTTGTTCCACCAGCTACTGGCTCTCTAAACTAAATGTGATTTGGCTTGTTACCCGCTGCTGGTTACAACAAGCTACTTTAAGGACTTCTGTTCCCTCAAACAGTTTAACAAGCAACAACAGCGACGATCAACCCCCGTTCTTGTCCTCGCAGCACAATGGGCATATGGCAGCATCTTACTGTTGTCAACAGCTGGCTGGAAGCTAAATCTCTCCTCTGGGAGATTAAAACTTCATTCTGTTAATCAGCATTTTGGGAAATAGTCATATTTGTCCCAATGCCGCAGATGATGAGCAACACCTCTGAACAGACAAATCCATTCGGAATGTTTTACTTTTTTTTTTTTTTTTAACAGTGTGATGGACAGAAAAAAAAAACTTTTGGCATAAAACTTAATATATGTTATACCCAAATGTGTTTCTTTCAATTTTGGGTGATAGAACACATATTATACTGGATTAAAGGAGAGTTTTCAGCCATTTCCCCCTACAATTATCTACTTTTTCATCCCTAATATTTGCATTATAGTTTGGTATCTTTCCATCCATTGATCATACTTGATTAATCCAGACAGGAAGGTGGAAAGAAAAGAGTCAAAGGCTCAACATCTTGGACATGTTACTAAAGATAAACATCTAAAGGTAAATACAGGATGCCAAAGAACAAAGCAAACGCCACAAGAACGGAGCACAAGTCTAACTGTTATAATGGGATGGTGCTAACTGTGCGTGGCATTGCGTTACTTTCCAACCTATGAAACAACTTTCAGCTGAAGTGGATGAAACTGCAACACAAATAAGATGAGCAAGCAATAAACAATATGAAAATAAGCCGTTTCTGATAAATACTGTCACTTTATTCTTGTTTGAGAGTTGGTCAAAGGCAAGTCAAAGATTGTGGGGTTTACATTAAGATCTCAAATGTCCCACAGGTCTGCACACCAGGAGTCAACTTGTCCCTGATTCACTTGTTCCTCTAATTTTGGGACCTGATATGTAACATCTTTTCCCAGTTTGGAGTATTCTCTGTCCGTGGTTGCTGCATTACCAAAATACTTTCTCTTCACTGTGACTGTACTGTGTCATTTCCTCTCAGTGTATATGGAGTTGGCAGAAGAGAGTCCTCTTAAAGCACCTTGGGGATTAAGTTGGAGCTCCCCCATCCCACATTGAACTATAAACAGTCTTTGGGGAAGGATTAGACAGAATATACACAGTAGGAGGCCGGCCGACGAGAGCTGCTTTAAAATCAGATATAAATATGGTGTGAAATATTTCAGCTCCTTTAAAGTAACGCTTGATCCATTATCCTAAAAACACCCATCCAACGCGTCGTGCATTTCTCTGAAGATTTATGAAAGCATAATGTGAGAAATTTCACTTTTCAGGATATTTCCCAGGCTAAACGGGATCGCGTGTCTGCCTGCTTTTTAGAAACAGGGCAGAGAGAAAAAAAAAAAAAATCTTCAAATAACGAGCTCCTTTCACAGGGATTTTCCTGTTTTAGAGAAAAAAAGACAACGTGAGATATACGATTAATTCCAGGTGATTTAAGCCCAACAACTCTTCAAGATATGCTGGCCTTTTACACTTTTTATAGACTTGACATTCAAGATCTGGGCCAAAGCCACCAAAACATTTGGAACTCTTCAAACTTTCCTAAAACTGAAATGTCTGTTTAAACGTGGTTTGACCTGAAAATCTCCTGGTTTTTTGAACAATTGGGCTCTTTTCAGGTGTTGGGGGGAAATCCTTTAGATTAAAGTATAATTACAGCAACCTGCCAGAAACCACCATATGATTTAATAAGATGTTTCTCTTTCCCGCCTGTAGTGGCCTTAATTATGTACCGAGTGAGAAAGCGACTGTTAACCTCTCCCCCTGGCACCACAGTGTGTGGATCACGTTGCAGACCATGTTTGACCTGCGCGATAGGTGAGTTTGTCTGTTTGAGAAAATTGTTGGTATGGCTGTCATATTTAATAAGCAGTATCCTTCCAAATGCAGCTGCACCTGCCCGAGTAAAATATCCCCATCGGGACAAGTCAGCGTCTATTATTTTGTCATATCCTATTACGTTGTGTCCTATCACGTTGTGACACACTGAATCACATCAAATCCTTTCATAGAGAATTGTGTGGAACTCAATATACTATACAGTATATGTAGTCTAATGTATTGTATTATGTGGTCTTGTTGCATATTGTGTGTTATGAAATTGTGTTGGACCTTTTTATTTAGTACTGTATTGAATTGTGCCCTATCAAACCGTATGCACCGTATTATATTGTGTGATGAGGTACGGGAGTATATTGCATCATGAATCACACTATTATGTATTGTATCCTATTGTGTTGCATTGTAAGGATTTTCTTTTAATGTTTCATATTGAAAGAGGACAGCGGCACCACCAAAGTCTAAGTTATAGCTGATCAACTTATGATACGATACAATACGACAAGATAAGATAATCCTGTATTCATCCCATAATAGGGAAATTTCCATTATTGCTGCACCAAGTGGGCAGTAAATAAAAGAAGGAAAGAATATAAACACTAAATTGTAAGCATGAAAAACACTGAATTTCCTTCAAAAATCCTGTCATAAGTGAAATAAGCAGAAAAATGTTCTATGAAAACATTACTGTAATTTGATGGGACACACACGCATTTGGCTTCTTGTTTAATAGCTTGTCTTGATGTTGGCTGCTGTTGGTTGGAGTTCTGCACATGTTGTCAATATTCATTAACAATATTCTTCTTAAAGTTCATTTAAACTTTTTAGTTTTCAAGAGCACCTCAGAAATTCAACAGAAATTCTCATACTAAAGTACTACAAATTTTAATTCAATTGCAATACATAACTTTTACAGAAGAGAAAGACAAGACAGGAAGTGTTTTTGATTTCAGTTTCATGTTTTTCCCACCATATTAATAACAGTAAACCTGACTCAGCAGTTTGTTCCGTTAACTGGTTCAGGTACTATTTCAGTCATTGTGTCCATGCTTCCTGCATCCCTGAAATACTTGTCACCAGATGGTAATTAATTCACGACTGTGGCAGAAACGAGGGAAAGACCATCTTGATATTACTGATTACAGGTGAGGCCAAAGTGTTGACATCTGCTGCACAAAACCCCGCTTATGGTGCGGCTACGTCCATTCGCATTCCGTTAAAGGAACACACTCAATTAAAAATGAAGGGAAATCAATTTGAGCCTGGCAGCCCGCTGGGCTTCCTACACACTCGGGGAAACACTGGTGCGTGTATGTGTGTCTATATGTGTGTGTGTGACTATGTTTAACATCGCTACGGTCCTCGGGGATGACTGTTGCCTAAGGGTCCTCAGAAGTGGTGTGTTTGTGTGTCAGTGATGATATTAGTCATACGAGAGCACATGAGACATCGACTGTAAGTAAAGATGCAAATCAGCTCCCAGTGTGAAAAGATGAAGTCACAATATTACCGAGGTGAGCAATGTGTACACAATGTCTTTGCGTTTACATGTCGACACTTGGGGGACAATAACATCTTATTGACACAATTCCCAGTCAGTATTTTCCTTGCTTTGTTCTAAAATACCACATTCAGGAGGATTTCCACTTCTCTATTGGTTCAAACAAACGACCTTCACAATATTATCGTTGAAACAAAAAGGAAGTAGTTTGCGCCATTCATTGTTTTGTTTCTCCAGAATTCCCATTGGCTAGCGTGGCTTTATGCCACCTATAGGTTTGGTATGCTAATAGTAGCTTATAACCAAGATTTTATGTGGGTTTGTGTGAATTAACATAAAAAAAAAAGATATGTTATGAATGATGTTATTTTTGAAACCACAGATGCGAAAATATCAGTTTTTGTAAATACCCGACTGTGTGTAAACGAGGTCTGAGTTGAAGACAAAGGTAACTGCAGACTGTTGTGTTCAAAAGAGAATAAAACTGAGAAGTTTGGCAAAACTGCATTGTTAAATGAATACGTGTTTTATGAAACTGTTATTTAAAATTCTAAACATCTGTAATTCCATGTTCTCGTTTTCTTAATACAAGAAAACAAAATTTGTTTGAAAAAAATCAACATTTGGTTTGCAAACCTCATAACTTAAGTATTTGAAAAACGGGAGGTGTCTTACATTTGGACCAATCCCTTTTGTATTTGTAATCTACTCCCCCTTCCTAGTAGCTATGATTAACATAAAAATAAATACTTGAGAAGAAAATCCACTTTGAAAAACAATTGGTGAAATAAACGTTTGCAGCAACATGCTGCTAACACATCTAATTCATACCGCAACCAGCCACCAGGCGGTGATTAAAATATTGTGACATTGCTGGTTCATCTTTTTATGCAGTTAACTATGAGTTCCAGCGTCATTGCAGCTTCTTGCAGAAGCTCGGCTTTGTCCGTCGTGTTCGTAGCGGGGTCGCGAAGGTCGGCGCTCAAAGACAAGTGACTCATTTTGATGCACTGAGTTGCGTGTAAAGTCTCCAAAAAATATGAATGAGATGCATCATGAGCGGGACAAAAGCCTCATCCATCTCAACAAGATTTAAACCCTCTTGCTACTTCAATTCTACTCAAGCTGCCTGGATTTATGTTAATCTAATATTTTATGGCTAAAAATGTACAACAAATTTTTCCACAGTAACTTTCAATATTTGGCATATCTTCAGTATAGGTGTGCGTTTTTGACGGTCATGTTACAAATGTGTGAGGCACAGGAGAATCTAATTGTCATTACGCTGTAGAAATCCTGAGGGTTCTTGTAAAGACTCCTCTGTGGGTGCAAATTTCTCTACTTTCTACAGGATAGGATTGTCAGGGTTAATATGGGCCTGGAGTCAATATCAGCTTAGAATGTAACAAAGTGCTACGTGCAGTTATACCAGCACGCTCCCATTCAGAACAACGGTCACGTCCCAACTGTAGAGGAAACATGGATGATGAGTTAGAAGATGAAACTGACCTTTCGTGTGCTGCAGCATTCTCTGTATCAGCACCGGGTATTTCGTTATTCTCTGGGTCACGAGCAGGATGCATTCTGGGATGCCGAGTCGCCGCACAATGCTGCTACTCATCTTTTTCTGGGAGAAGAATGAACAAAAGAAGCCTCGGTGAAAGACGCTCACACACAACAGGTAACAGGGTTTCAAATAACGACCGAGAATCCCTGAAAGAGGTTTAACAGTGCACCGGTGAGAACTTCTACGGTCATTATGTCTAGCAGCTATGTTAAGACTATTGCACGCAAAGCCAAGACTTTCCTTTCAAAAACACCCATTTTAACTTCAAAATACTATGAAAAAGTTGGCAAAAGTGCATTAAAAGTACCAACAGCTACATGACAGATCCTGGATAAACATGCGAGACCTCGCCGGTGCTTACTTTGATGAAGGCTTTGAAGCGTTTGTCTTTGGTCAGGAGGTCCTTGTAGAAGTTGACAGCTTCGTTGTGGCGGCTGCAGAATCTTCCATAGACCTTCTTCATGGTTTCACCGTTTGATCCTGAGAACTGAGGCAGGATTTGACAGGTGTGAATACGCGAGACAAAAAGAAGCAACACCGTCTGTGACGATGACCTGAAGGTCCAGAACTTCAGACGACTGCGTGGAGCAAACAATGACTATTCTTGGTGTGTTTTCCAACAGTGCAGTGTTACCATCAAAGGATTCCTTTATTACATCTACCTACAGCACGAATGTGAAGCATCTTACTGAAAATGGATGAAAACTGGATTGATTGACTACCGTTTGATCCGTTTAACTATATTTCCCTAAAAATAGAAGATGAAGTACAATGTAAAGATTAACTGAGAGCAGAGTATTATTATAGTATATAAAGGAATATCTGCTGCTCTCAACACTCTCTTAATTATCCAAGCCTGCAGATATCTGGAACCTTCATAAGTTACTTAGTGAAGATTTTTATCTGCTCTGATAATATTCTAGAAATTGATCATTCAGGGAATTTGAAAGGTCACACTTCTACTTCTCCGGTAGATACATCCCCACTGTCTGAGGGCAGAAACTTAATTTCATATACAGGCAATCTTTTAATGATAGTTTAGTTAATGACACATTTATACGAGTCAAACACACAACAGAAGATTTAAAACTCCTTGAACAGCACACACAGAAATGCTGTGACGCCGGATATATTTCTTTTTGTTGGTACAAAGAAAAACAAATCTTGTTTTCTTTTGTGTAAATCAAAAAACAAGTACAAATTGAGTTGTGAAGAAACTGTTTGCAAGACTAATTGAAAAAATGTCTGCGATGTTAATGTGGAATAAAAATGAGGGAGTTATGTATAAGAGAGCAAATACAGAGATTTGGCCATTAGGTAACCCATCTGAACACAGCCGTATAAAAAATGAGAATGCACATTGTCTCTGTTATATTGCAAAATTAAAACACAATAATTATGTTTGGGGGAGAAAAAAAAATGCTTAGAACTAATGGTGAGGGGCGAAAACATCGGCATAATAATGAACAATATTATTTAGAACAAAGCTAATAGAAACACTGAGCTACTGGTGGGCCCACAGCTTTAACAGCAGATGTAGTTTCTAATTTGGTTTTAAGACTTTAGATGCAGCATGCAACACCTTCATATGTATCTATAATGGTTTTGTAGCGTGCTAATAAGCTTAAACTGAATATAACTATGCAAAAATATCCCATCTGCTGCTGATGTAATGTTAAATTTGATTTTTTTAAGTATCTTTTTTGATACCAACCAATCTGTTAACTATGTAATTGCAATTCAGTCAACGCTCAGAGCTCTGACAAGTGCACATTTCAAGAAAAACCATATGTAAACTGTACGATAAAGAGTCCTGACCTTCTATTGTCTCACCGTTCATGTGTTTTTTGCACATATATTAAGTGGAATAAAGTTAAGTGTGAAGGTCAGTACCATTTATATGCCTGTTGAAAATATAGTCTGTGTGAGGTCCTTGATTTTGGTAATACTATAACACTGTTTCTCCTGAACTACTTTGTGTAAAGTCACCTGTAAAGACGATAAAAAGAAACTAGTTTTCACAGCATACAGCCCCTCCTTCCTCTGACCTGGCTGACCAAGATGTCTCCTATCCTGCTGATGATGAAGCCTCCCTCCAGGCAGCCCGCCTCCAGCTGGCTCTCCTTCTTCCTCTCCAGGAGGCGCAGGAGGTGCTGCGTGTGAAGCTCCAGGAGCTCGTCCAGGGCGGGAAAAAGCCTCTCCACCGTCTGCTGCTCCAGCTGCACTTCCTTCTGCAGGCCTTTGCTGTACACCTCCGACATGATGCGCAGTGTCCGAATATGGTGCATCTCTGTCTGCATCAGCTCTGTTGAGAATCAATTATTTCAGAATGAGCCGTCACATTTCACAAGAAGAGCCCAAAATTTTGTAGAAGTCGGAACATGTTTCACTTTCACTTCAATGACACGAGCTGCAAAAAAAGATATGTAAAACTCGATGCAGCTCAATGACTTTCACAAGAAAAAAGAAAAAAATTAATGTAAGATTTCATCAGATTATTTTCTAAGAAAAAACACTCTAAATATGTCTGATGTGGCATTAGTCAATGGAGTACAGCAACACACATGTTACATTTTTGACGTCAGGATTACAGTCTTAAAGTCACTTCCCTAATTTTTGTTCTTGACTATAAAAGAACATCAGCGGTCCGCTCAGACCAGGTGGTTCCCAAAAACAAGCCGAGACCAAGACAGATCATAAATTAGCGTTTGATGACTCACAGTTTTGAAAAGTGTTAGAAAAAGTCATCTCAGACTCAGGGAATACCAACATACAGTATTCCAAGAGTGTAATTTGACACCAGTCTCATTGTACCAGTTTTTTTTTTAAAGAATTCAAGACAAGCCTGTAATTCAAACGGGATCAAACTGACATATAGAAGCCGATTGAAGCCTTTAATCAGTGTCACTGTGGTGATGAGATGTACCGTAGATGACGTCTTGTCTCTTGACCAGCTCTCTGTCCAGCTGCTGCAGATACTGCTGCTCCACGCCTAAACTCCACGAGTCCGCCTCCATCTCTTTGGAATCTGCTTCAAACTCCCCCATCAACTGCCCGTCCATCATCTCTGTACCTGAAAGACGCAAAGGTGCGGTGACGTCTCCGATTCATTGGAGAAGGCGTGGCAGAGTCCAGTGGGGAGGAGTATGTTACCTTCATCAGTCAGCGATTCCATGGATTCTGTGACCTGGTTCGTTCTGTTGAGGGAGTCCGTCGACTGTGAGAGATACCGCAGGCCTTTAATGGGTATCTCTTCAAACACCGGACTGCTCGGTCAGAGGGAAGACAATAAAGGATTACATTAATATTAAAGTATTCACAACACAAACATATCTATTAATTACTTTGAATGCGGTGTGGAAGCAATAGTCAAATAAAGCCTGAACAAATCAACAAATGCAAATGAATACGGCTCATTAATTGCAGCTTCTGATCAGATTAAAAGCAAATTAGGATTTTT
>OMNM01038238.1:0-11277 GCA_900302745.1 Parablennius parvicornis | reverse complement strand
TGTGTCTCACACACACACACACACACACACACACACACACACACACACACACACACACACACACACAGACACCCTGCCTTTGTAAGCCAAGTGCAAATGCCATACCCGAACCCTGACGATTGGGGACACAGTTCCCAGGGTTCCCCAAAGAATAAATCAAACAAGTCAGTGATATCCCACACTGCATTGAGGCTTTGTGTGCATGCTTACAGTAATCTTGCAGGATAGTTCACTGGCACGCTTTGCCTGCTTGATATGACCTTTAGAGCTAAAGTTGCGCGACGCACTGTCTCCACCAGAAGAGATGAAGCAAAGCCATTTTAGTCAGAATACAAAGCGTTCTTAGATGCGGACACCATCTGGGAGGAAACATATTGAGATATATAGCAGGGTAAGGAGCTGAGGCCTAATGTGATCAACATATTTGCAGTGTAAACCTCACAAGTCACCACTGCCTATTTCTGGAATCAAATTATATTTCTGAGGCAGTATAAATCATTACAACTTCTACAGGTGTGCTGGGATTGAACAGATGAGAATGAAATGTATTCCACACAACCTATATACACATGTATGTCTGAAAAAAAACCTAGTGAGATATGAATGTCCTACTTGACAGGAAGTAGGTCTACACTCTATTTCATCTGTACTGTTGAGTTGGTTTGGCCTTTTTTCAACCACAACATTTCTATTTTACGCCATAATTCACCCATTGAGTGTCCAATCCACTGTATTTTTTAATCATGTCAGTAATCTTCACTTAAAATTTGATACTGCACAGTATGGAGTCACCTCTTTCTGCATGTGCACTATTGTGCAAAATAGCTAGCAATGTATTTTCTTCCACACCATTAAAAATTAGTCTGATTGGAATGAGTCATCACTTCAACTATTTATGACACAGCGGATCCCAGGTTGGACACATCGCCAGTGATATTATTCTGTTAGACTTAGCAAGTCAGGAGGAAATGTAGACAGAAACTCTCATAAGATTTGTCTCTGGTAATGTTGAATGAAGATGTGATTTGATATGTCAGTCATTATTTGATAACATATGTGCATATTACATATTACAAACGCAAGACTGATGGGATGAAAGATCAGCAACGTGAAATAAGTCTCACAAGCACAAGAGTGTTTAATCATATAAACTCCCGTATGACAGTATTTTGATATTCTGTATTTTGATAAGCTTTAAAAGATTTCTTTATATACATCCCTAACTGTTTTATCCAAATAATTGCCCAAAGGAGAGACATCCTTTTTTTCTTTACAGTAGCAAACTAGCTGCCAGCGAGGTCACAGCCTGTTGCTGAGATACAGAAAATGGCAAATAGAGGTGTATGTTTTCAAACAAGTTACAGATCCAGAGGTTCATGATATGTTACACAGCTTCCCTCTTCGAGCCCTCTGGACCTGATCTAATGCTTGTGTTTGGTGCCCAGATGTAAAACTGATTTATGGTCATCTCAGGATTCTTTCAGACATCACCTTTTTTTTCTTTTCTCCAGCTCCTTTTCATTTCTCTTTCAAGTTGTGTAACCATAACTAAGAAGGAAAGGAGAAATGGGGAACTACTTTTCACTCTCATGGTTGTGTTTCATCAGAGTCACAGTACCCATACACACTAATACACATGGCCACACTCATCAAATCCCCACTACCACTCCCGGAATTCAGACTAAATATGACACTGACATTATTAATGAACCTACTAGGATGTTTCTCTAACCTCTCCCTTTCTGCCTGACTCTATATCCTCTACTCTTCTTGCTACATGTGCTCATTTCACCAATTTTGTACGTTTGATTTATTCCACACATTTCTCCCACTCTGTAAAAAGCACTTAAAATTCCCTCATTAGGTCTCCCTTCACCCTCGTTTTGCACTTTCACTCTTTATTTCATTATACAAACACATCCATGTCACAATTATTAAAGTATCTGGAAGCTGCAAAGATGCAGACCATTAAAACACATGAACACAGATATGTACACACGTACGTATCCATCCTGCAGGTACATGTAACACTCATCCCTGAGGGCATAAGAGAATGGAGTATATAAAGCTTGAACAAATGCTGGCACGCATAGCTGGCAAAGGACTGTGACTCAGAGTGCACACCCAGCCATGAGGACATGAACACACGGGGGGCACAAGTACTCACACGCTGACATTTACTTCAGCACTCAAGTTGTTGCAGTGGACGTTAGTGAACTCTTACGGGATAATAAAATCATTGAGAACACAGGAAAGACTCATCTGTCTATCTCTTCTTTTTCGCCTTAGGTTAGGAATGTATCAAGCAGTTCCCTGAGCTCTCTGACACTCTTCCAAATGACTGACAACAAGGCAACGCCTCAGTGCTCAGCCACAGCATGCATCAGCAACATTAAAACACACACACACACACACACACACACACACACACAGATTCGTCCAAAGGCAGAACGCAGGCATGTGCACACACAAATACAGCATCCACAGCCAGAGGGCATTCCATCTGTATAACAGTGCCATCACTTGCAAAACAAAACAGGCTTACTGTCCCGACATGCACACACAAACTCTAATTACAAAGTAGAATGCTCTTGGTGGTTCAAAATCAGCTGACATTATTACAAAGGACTTGTTTGACAAACTACTCAGCTTTGAAGAGTATGACTGTGTTGTTATAAGTGATAAGCGAGCTCCCCTCCACAACAATGAGAGGTGTAAATCTGCTAATTAATTTTGAGGTTTGTCCTTAAGTCATCATATAATGTCAGTGGAAATACCCCTGACAATTTTCCAGTGCAACAACTATGTTAAGAAAATGTTTTGTTCTGTGTGGCTGACACTCAAAAACTAAACTTTAGTGTGACATGACCCAGGAAAATAACACCCTTTTATCTACAATAGAATACAATAATATGATGTTTTATAATTGCAGTCAATCTCTAACCCCTTTGCATACCAACTCTAAGCAGCTGACACCACCACTTACAATTGGATTCTTACAACTGCTTTTCGGTTTTCTTTTATTTAACTTTACTTAACCTGCAGCAGAGGGACTGCGGGAGTGTTGGTCTCGTGCTGATCACGTGTCTTTCATTTAGACACAGCCCAAAACTGGGACAAACTGTGTCAATAGGGAGCAGTAGCAAAAGTGTGTCAATATGTGTAACAACCCCATTAAGAAATTATCTAGAATTTAAAAACATGCAGAACTTCAATAACGCAGTTATGAAGAATCATAAGTAGGTCAAGGTACATTGTGTGACTCTCAGGGGAACAAATAAAAAAAGAATACTTGACGAACAAATTTGCACAAGCTAGTAAGTCCTGAAAATTTATCACAGTTTGTTAAAAGAGCCAATTACTTGAAGCTCTTTAGACATATCAAATATCAGGGGCATGGAGGGGCAAATATATTACATGGTTTCGATGAGCTTTTAGCCTTTAGGTTTTACTCTGCATCATTGCTGAATTTTTGTGTGTGTTTCATTTGATAATGATAATTCAAAATGTAATCTGTCAACACAACAAAGATGGATAAAGATGTGCCAACAAGCATTACAACATACACTGGAAATATTAAGCCAACATCATTAAAAGATTAAAAAAAAAAAAAAAAAAACGGGAAGCCAGTTTTATTGCATGAACAAGATAGATTTCTTGAATCTTCAAATAACCCACATATGTTCCAGAGTTCACTTGTACTGTCTGTAGTGTCAGTTACTTACTGAGCAAAACTTTAAAATGTAAACTGTGGAAAATGCTGAACTAAAGCAAGAGAAATTACATGCTTTTTGTAACTTTTTTTTTTTTGTCTTGGGTTATTGTCACACACAAACAATTGAAGTTACTTAGTTATAAACTCTAGTAAAGATATAAATATGTTACTTTTGCTAAAAACTGGAAAAACCTCACTGGATGAAAGAATCTGACGTGACATCTACTCTGATGTAGCTTCAAATCAGTCTATTCAAATTAGTGACCACTGGATGGCAGCTGGCCTTTATGCAGAGTGACAAATCCCTTTGAAACAATGCCCATAGACATACCAACTGTGATTCAGTGAGGTGTTTTGGTTCTAAACACCAAAGGGGGTTCTCAGTCTTACCTAAAGTAAGTAAAATGTTTCGAATTAGAAACGCAGTGCTGCAGTGTGACGCGTGCGTAAAAGCGCACAAATAGGTTACCTGAGGAGAAAGATTAACAGAAAGGCCTGCAGTAAAAACTCGGTGGAAACTACCTGAGCTCACATAATTAGTAAGCAGTTTAATGAGGACTAAGGCTCCAAGGGATTTATTTTGCTCCACCTTTGCAGCACAATCTAAAATGAACGTATAATCGTCTTCCAAGCTATGACATTTTAGTTACAAAGTACTTTCAAATGAGAAAGGTGAGAGTGCAAAGTCATTTCCCTTACCATTTTTTCTCCGGTTGAAGCTGATGGTGCATGGCGAGGGAGAAGCCGAATAAGCTGCCCGGGGGTCCCCTCTTTCGCGGTACATTCTCCGTGTCCAGGTTGAAAGCCGACAGCCGTGCGCATCCCGAGAGTAACGCGGCGAGCCACAGTCCACAAGTGACCCAACGCTCCATCGAAAAGCAAAGCTCCTGTTAACTTGGGAGAGAAAGGTGAGTCCCCAGTGCAGGACGGTGCAACTGTGAGCAGAACTTTGAGGAGGGTTGGTTGGATGTGGATCGACCACTGGCAACTGCCCCTCCCACCGGACTCTCCTGTCTCTCACACTCCTACCACACCGCACACACACCACACTGCTTGCAATCCGGATCTCTTAACGCACATTTTAGTCGGAAACGATTAATGCCTTGTTAGTCTGTGGTGAGCACAAACATCAGGTCAGTGGTGTAATCCATTTCGCTCACTGATGCAGAAATTGTATTTGAGAAAGGGCACAGTTTCTGCATCAAAAGCCTTCTCAGGTTGTATAACAAAATAATAAACTGCTCCTAAACTCCCATGGTAACATGCAAAAACAGAACGTCCCCCAAGATCCATGGGAGGGAGAGAACTAGAGGAACACCCACAAGAGTGCAGTGTGCAGCTATTGCCTTACAGTAAATTGTGCATACTGACATCAAATCAAGCTCTATGCAATTTAACAAGAGTGTGGTTTTTTTTTTCAAGTCATTCTCGAAAAGGCCAGTTATCAGTTTAGCTTCCTCTGTCAGAATAACAATTAGAAAAGTCTGATATGCAGGGACCGAAGAAGTAGAAATACAGAAACTGATGTGATTGTAATTGCTCCTTCCCTCCACAGCCACACCCAGACATCCAAAAAAAAACCCTGGATATTACTGAAACATGAAAAGGGCAACCCCTTAGCATTATCTCTGAAATATCAACAAGGTATCTTCACAGGGCCTGTGTCTTCTGGAATGACTCATGGCATGAGTCAAAAAAAAAAAGTGTGAGACTGGATAAAGCATTGAGTGCCACATTAACAGACTCCGTCACCAGAAGATTTTCAAGGCATTCCATGAGACTCTGACCCAAAGCTTGTGCTCGCAACGCAGCATTTCAGCAGACAACGCCGGCTTTGTCTGCACACAGAGAAAGAGGGTAGACAGAAGGGGAGAGGGAGAAAGAAACTGCCCACATACAGTACTATAAAAGGCACAAATAATGGTGGAAGAGGGGAGAGCAGAAAGGAAAAAGGGCAAGGGAAGAATGTGGTTACTATACAGGTCTGTTGTCTACTTAAGTCCTCATTAACAGGCTCTGGAAGAATCAAGTACAGATCAGCTCATGTAAGAATTCTTTGGAACTGAATATCTTATGTTAGGTCCTTAATGATCAGATGAGAACATGAGGTGTGCTTAATAGGAATTTAAAAACCTATTCAATAAAAATCATCATTTTTTTTTAATCTTGCTTTGTCACATGTTTCTATATAGTAGCACTCTATCCTTGTGTGCTGCTCCTCTTCATAGTGGAGTACCAAAATCACGTGACTACCCTCTCTGCCTGTTAACTGTATTTATGTGTCTGTGTTTTTTTTTTCCCCCCTTGTGTAGTTAGGCTGGTGTTTTTGACGGGAGAGGAGGTACCAGCTGAGCAATCATCAGTGATTTATGACTGCAGAAGGTCAGAAACAGGAATCAGGCTATGGCTGATAAGAACAACAATGTGTGAAGTGGGGCAAGGTGTGGCAAGTTTGTTTCACCTTTGGCTTGTAAATATTTTTTTTAAAGTTAATCTGCATGTCCAACATGTGTTTGTGAATGTGACAACATCAGGACCTCTGTTATCACACACGACGGTTCCTCTACATCTAATCATATCTGCTGTTTATATCCAGGCTCAGTGGTTTCTTTCAGTTAGTTTTTTTCTGCTATTGATTTATGTAGTTGTGTCCTAGTTGTCTAAATGTACAAATCAAAACCATCTAATAGGATCATCTCCTCTTTTCTCCTTTGCTATCCTTGAGGGAAGTAAATGTCACCTTGTCTACATGTCAACAGACTGAAAGGCCATCCCAGCTACAGTTGACATCAATCAACTCACTGAGTCTGGAACATTAAAGTTTCACAAATCCTCAGTATTTCAGCAAGGAACAATTTGATATTTATTACTTGATTTCTTATATTTCAGAGACATTCTATGAATCATAAATCATCACCTTAGAGATGTTTTTTTTTTTAACATTATTTTAATTTTCAGATAATCAGTTTGGAGTTAAAGGCCTTACTCAGGGAATTTCAACAGTAACTCTATGAACAAAACTATTCTTTTTTGGGTGCTAGAGCAAAGGAATGACAGTGAAAGCATATTCACGAGTACACACATTGCCCCAGACTCACACAGAAGTACAAATGCGCACACGCATTGAGAAGGCAGCGCCCAGACTCGCCCAAACCACAGCCCTCTATTTGTTGGTGAAGCAGCAGCTCCAGGTAACCTAATGGAACGAACACACACCCCAGGGTGGGGCAAAGTGAGCTGACTGTGCCTGTGATGCTGTGGAAATATGTAGCCTCTTGACACACACACATACACACACACACACACACACACACACACACAGATTTTATTTTAAATGACAAAATGTTTAGTCACAATTGGCTACAATAAATAGATATCTTCAACTTTATTTATTATGTTTCTTTGTAAATGTTTGGGTTAATTTTATCTAAACGATCTATAATTTTTTCTCTTGAGTTAATAAACTTGAAATAGTCTCTTTTTGTAGGTAGGTTAGAATCAACTCATCAGGTCTGGATGAGTGTATTGATGATAATAAGGGGTACTTGATGTCCTTGTGTTTCCAGTAGTGCTGTAACACCCTTTGGACAATTGCACCCACCCCCAAACCTATTTTCCACATGTATGGTCTGTACAAGCAGTGCATGCGTGTGTAATATGAGATGTTAGGATGTTGGGATGGGCTCCTGCAGGTGTGCTTCCAGAAAAGTGTTTTTTCAACCCAAGGAAAAGTTCACTTTTAGTTTTCTCCTGACAGATTCAGGTCAGCAGCATAAAGATTTTAAAACAAGATTGAGAAGGCTCTGATCCTGACAAATATTATCTCACATTAAAATTGCCGTTCGGGTACAGGTAGTTGGTACACCCACAAAGACTTTTTTTTATAGAAGTTGTACGTAAGGGTCTTGAAATATCTGGGTTGTATTAGTTGTCCCATCAATTCTTCTAGAAAGACATGAGATGTACAGGATCATTAAAAAACAGAGGTGGACACATCAAAGGTAAAAGTGTTCATTGATAAGATAGTTAAGATGAAATACTTGTTTGCTGTAATCAAACAAGCTTGATCTAGCATTTCAAACAATTTTTCAGCAGTTCAGCTTTTCTCAGGGCAGTGTTCGTCTTCTCTTGAGCCATTGCCATAAATCATCAGAGCATGTTTCCATTGAGTAATAACTAACAAAATCCATAATGCTAACATGCAGGATTAAGATGGTAAATACTAAGTAAGCTCAGTTATAACTTGCATTTTATTATTTTCGATAATAGGCATTAAAGCATTCATGGGCATGAATGCATGAATGCTGCTAATGTGACTATAGATTTGTGGTTCTATGTCATTTATATGGAAAATCCTGGGAATGTTAAAATCTCTTGCCAGGAGATCTCCCAATAATTTGAACACAAGCATCTTCCATGTATTGTTTTTGTTGTTGTTTTTAATAAATGCTGATCTAAATTTTTATAAGACAAAGCTCAAGTAAATACAAAAGGTAAGGTTAAGTGAGGTTAGAAACCTCAGCAAATAAATCCACTCTGACCTCCATGAATCTGCTTCTGGGGAAGGACACATGTATAACACACCAGTGCACCTGAATTATCCACAGCTCAAAGGATCCACAAAAGAGTTTCCCTCTGGAATGGCTTCTTTTGGCAGAGGACCATACATTAAGGGGTGGAACTAATTGTCAACACACATGCACACACTCACATGCACACACACATAGGCATCAACACAAACATAAATAGGGAGTCTTTTTTTTTTTTAATGGAACATTCAGGATTCTGGCAGAGAGTTCCAAACTAGTATTGTTTCAGAAACTCCTCCACCGCTCCTTCATTCCTTCTGGCTCCACAAATATAATTAAATTTTCTACATTTTTGTGCTCTGTTTGATATATTAACTGTGTGCAGGTTATCTCAGGACAACTAACTATGGTCTTTGTACAATAGCAGTGCTCTTTATATTGTACTATACATTTTTCATGTGGACTTTCTGTTCTTCCTTGACATTTAGAAAATTTGCATGTATTTTTAGACAGTTTAGCAAGAGTTTCTTTACTGTACAAGTGTATATTCCGTGTGCATTTTTGGTCCTTTTATATATTTTTGCTCTTCTGTATAAAATTTTAGACATTTTGACACATTATTCACCTCTGGGCCTCATACTTACTGGGCCTCCATCCATCCACCCATTCATCCAGCAGTGGGAGAAAACCTGAGCACTCAGAGAAAATCTTGTGTACAGGGAGACAAAGCAAACAGAGCAAGGCCCAATGCGGTATACCCACACTCGAACTGTGTTCATTCTCATTGTGGACAGTGATAACAATGACACAGTGTTCCCCAAATATGTATTTGATTCATTCATTAATTCTTTAACACACACAGAGTGTTGATGATATTGAAAATATGTTGGTGAGAGTGTTGGAATATTAGGAAAAGTATCTATCTTTAAATTCTTTTTTTTTTTTTTATGTGATGTAAATCAATCAAACTGCTTCAAGAAAATAAGAGTCTCGGTGATTGAACTGCTGAATGTGCACAGGAATGAATAAATAATTAACTTGATCTCCCTTTGTTTATCTGATCCGAACCAAGTGTCTCTGCACCTCCCAGTTAGCCCTTTATACACGGAGACACTCACAGCTGAGAGGCTGCTTCAAGCTCTGAAACCGGTTTGTCAAGGGTCCAAACAGCAACAAGGAGTATTGTGCTGCTCCACTTTGTGTGTGTGTGTGTGTGTGCGTGTGTGTGTGTGTGTGTGGGTGTGGGTGTGTGTGTGTGTGCGTGCGTGCGTGCGTGCGTGCATGTGTGTGTGTGTGTGTGTGTGTGTGTGTGTGTGTGTGTGTGTTTGTGAATCTCAGAAGACAACAGAGGCAGACAGAAGCCATTTATCAGAGACCTTTTACAGCAGCCCCAGGCCATGCATACCATCTACACACACGCACAAACGCACACACCCAACGATACACCGAGGCTTCCTTTCTTTGGGCACAGGGGGTGTGTGTCAAAGAAAGAGGCATAAAGAATCCCTGAATCCAGGCTAAAACTCTGTGGAGGCTCGGTTTGCCTATCAGTGGTTTGAGAGCATACAATCATTCCACCAGAATTCTTTCCAGTGTTTCAAAAACACTAGAAAGCATTCCTCACAATAAAAGAGCTTAGAGGTCAAAAGAAAAAGTTTCCACCTTGTAAGTGTCAATCTAAGAGAGACCCCTCCTGTGCCAATCTGGAGTCTCCAGTTTACAAGTGCTTCTTTGCCCAAGCATTCAATATTTTGTAACATTAATGACTTGTGATGCAGAAAGGCTTCATATACAGCAATTTGGCACCAAAAGATACTTATATAGATGTGCTTTTTATATCCATATCTAATAGTCACCAACCAAGTGTGCTCCAGGTAACTAATGAATGTTGTCATGAAAGACTGAATCAAGCCCATAATACTGATTAGACAAACATTTATACTATGTGTGAATAAAAGTATTTTAAACCACATTTTACAAAGGGAAATCTTGTAATGTTAATTATGGAGTTGCATTTAAATTTCTCAACAATAACAACAGATTGCTATGAAATTCAGCACAGGCACTCCCAGCTGCAGTAGAAAATATAATGATGAGCTGTGCATTATAAAGAACATAATAAACAGAACATGAGAAAAGGTGTCAAATAGCAGCTTGAAAGCAGGAAGCACACAAAGAGTTGCTCTACAACTTAATCCTTCATACAGATACAATTCAGGAAACAATGTTATACTCAAGAGATTTTCTGGTCATGTGTCATGTTTTCTGTTTTATAAATACTTCTTATCTGTCTTATTGGGCCACAAAATGATTATGAAGTTCAGATTCACTCATGTCATAGCGAGAAGATCTACAGTTTGAGTCTGTTTGGGATTTTTTTTTTTAAATCTCTTTGCAGGCTCTCTCATTGTGTACAAGGATTTTTTTTTCCACTTCAGTTTCCACCCACAGCCCAAACTCATGAACTGGAGGATAATTGTGACTCTAAATGTATGTTGGTGTGAATACCAGTATGTGAGATTGTCCGGCTCTTGTTTGCATGTGATAGACTGTCAACCTGTCCAGCTGAAGATTCCAGAGTTGGATGGAGGCATATGGAAGATTGTTGGATGAATGGATCGTCTTAATGTGAAAATCTGCCCGTGAAAGACAATTAATCAGTCAACATCATCCTGTATCTGCATGTCCCAGGACAGTGAGTGTTGAATTCCAAGTAACACAGTCAGCTCCTTTTGTTTAGCCTTCAGGAGCTTTGACTAATTCTCCAAAAGGCCAGTTACTTACCTGGTGCAGATAAAAGTACAAGGTGTGTGTGTGCACGTGTGTGTGTGTGTGTGTGTGTGTGTGTGAGAGAGAGAGAGAGAGAGAGAGAGAGAGAGAGAGAGAGAGAGAGAGAGAGAGAGAGAGAGAGAGAAAGAAAGAAAGAAAGAGAGAGAGAAAAAGAGAGAGAAAAAAAAAATCACTGCTGCAACAAGGGAGGAGCTGTTGTAGTGGGTTGCATGTTAATGTCACACCGGATGATCTTCTGCAGCC
>OMNM01038237.1:0-13762 GCA_900302745.1 Parablennius parvicornis | reverse complement strand
CCTGAATCTGTATACCTAGTCTTATTATTAGAATGACTTTATGTGGACAAAAGTATGTGGACCATTCAGATCAAAGCTAAGACAACTGTTGATCAGTTTGGTTTAGAGTAGATCTCCTTGGGTAAAAATCACAGTGTCCCCTAAATCTGTGTGTGCTAGGGTTGGGCAAAGCAGTAAAATTATATTAACCATGATCATTATTTGTATGCTGTGCATCTTGCTGGTATCGGTTATAAATAGCAACAACACTGTGAGAGCGATAAGCGAGCAGCCTAATCAAGTTACAAAGAGGTTCATCGAATGGGATTTTGTTTTTTTGTTTCTGTACCACATTCATCATCATCAATTTAATTGTTTCTACATTATCTCTAATGCGCAATGACACCATGAGCACAAGATAGCAGATACATAGCGTCCCCACCACATGAAAAAAAAAGTGCTTAAAAATACTTATTTCAAGGTGTTTTCACCTTAAAATGAGGGAGAAAATTTGCCAGTAGAACAAGTGAGGATTATCTTGGTAAGATTTCTTGAACTAAAATTAGATTTAATTTAAAATTAGCAGGGAAAACCTTTTTTTTTTTTTAAACCAGTATTTTTGAAGCTCAGTGTCTTAGAATAACAACAAATGCTAAAAATCAATCTCATCTATCTTGCACAAGAAACGCCTCAGCTTGAAAAGTGTATGCAATGTAAAATAAACCTTGTTTCTCCTAAAATATCACTCAAAACAAAATCATTTCAAGATTGATTTAACAAGACATTTAAGATGCATTGCCCTTAAACCAGCCCCTCCATCTTGCTGAAATATTACTTGTTAGGTAAATCTTTTTTAAATCAAGAGTGAAAAGACATTTCAAATCAAAACAAGACAAATAAACTTGGAAAGATTTTGAGTTTTTGCAGTTTAAGTCATGAAACAGCAAAAATTTGAAAAAGAGGTTACTCTCTATGAAAATCTGAACTCTAATTGTCTGAGATAATTCTTGCTTTGGACTTTCGGTTGCTCCACTAGTTGGGACATATGAGACCAACTTCATTGCACACAACACAACTAGACAATACAAACAAGTCGAGTGTCCCTGTCATTGTACCAGTTCATAAATCAACGTAGGGCATTAGGAAAGCAGCTGGTGTTTGTGAGCGGACACTGTAACCATCTGTATTTCACTACGCAACATTAGGATCCATCATGATGTCAGGACAGCTGACTGGGTCTAGGACACAGCCCTTTGTTTGATCTGTCCTTTGCTTAGCTCTCTTTGTCTATAGAAATAATATTGCACATATGGAGACATACCATTGTAACATGTTGGAAAATGTGCTGGGAAAGCAGAAACTCACACACATGTATTAAGTATGAAGTAAATATAGTTTAGCACAATACAGGACATCTCAGGACAGCAGACATAAATGCAGGTGGACACAGATCCACAAATCTATACAAAGAAATGACATTTACAGCCATAAACGGTACAAGGGTTAGATCCAGAGTCCATAACCTGCTAACCTGTACTTCATATAAACCTTCTCATTAAAAAGTAAATGTTATGAATTCTTTGTCCACTCTGAATAATTAAAATCTGAGTATTTTTTTTAGGTCACAGCGGGAGTCTAAACTTCACTTTCTGCACATGCCTAAATTACAGTTAAGAAAATCCTCTCTCTGGGAAAAAGCAAGCATCTGACTGCAGTTTTACCGACATGATATGTACAATCACATGCTGCATTATCAGCCCTAAACACTGTGGACTTTTTTTTTTTTTTTTAAAGAAGTAAGTTTGTAACTGTGTGGATGATATAAATACATAAGGCACAAGAAACTAAACCACAGAGTGTACACAGGCAAGTTAAAACCCAAAGCTTCATTCAGTAAATACAGCACATAGCATGTTTTTACCTCTCAACAAGCAGCTTCAGTCTTTCCCTCTGCCTCTGAGCAGTCCTGTGTGTGCAGTGTGCAATGCTACCCTCCCCTTTTCTCACTCTCTCTCTTCCATACACAAACTCTCCGCTCACTCTTGCTCACCAACTCGTTGCCTCCCTCCCTCTCTCTCTCTTGATTAACACACACGCACACACAGTCCCACTGTGCCAACAGCACATGCAGCATAACATCCCGCCTCTCACTCTGCCTGTGTCATCCGCACAGAGACAGCAAACGTCAACTAGGCGAATACTTTCCCCTCACACGTGCACTCTTGCATACATCAATAGAGCAGATGCAGACGCGAGGCAGGACCACAAAGTCACTGTGTGCTGATGTCCACTGACCCCTCCTGTGCCCTGAGGCTGCTGGAGGGCGATGACAAGAGGCAGACTAGACATGGTTGTGGGGGAGAAGAGGAAGATGGAGATACAGGTGATGAGACACACCAAGACAAGAAGAAGCACAAAGGATGAAAGATCCAAATGGCAATTTTGCATTAACATTTATTTATGAATATAAAACATAAGAAAAGGGGATAAATCTAACTGAATAAAAAAAGAGGATGATGACAATGAGATGCATGAGATGAAAGTGGTAAATACAAGAAAGAATAAGATGTGGAGGTAATTTGTTCATAGACATACATAGGAGGAAACCACAGTAGTGAGAGGTGGCATGAAGCAGATACCAGGTTGCAGCCTTGACCCAATGTCCCTCTTATTTTTATGAATGCCTCCAAACAGGACTGATTACACACATGCACACACAGTCTGCCTCCCCAGCTGCCTCTCGCTTATTTGTGTCCCCCCGCGATCACTCATAAGCAGGCATCTACGGCACTCTTGTTATTTTCTATATTTACCCACTAAGACTCCAATCCAGTCTGATCATGGTCTCGTGTGATGATGTCCTCTCCCTCGTTCACTTCGCTCACTCTCCTGATTTTCTTTTTTTTTTCGAGGCTATTGCTGTGGTGGCCATGGGGATGAGTATGATAAAAATAATAATCCTCTTTTAATGCATGCTGCTAAGGCACAACAGCTGGTGGTGCACAGTCATGTGGAGAAGAGGATAGAGGAGGAGGAGGAGGAAGAGGAGGGGGTGGGAATGCACACTGACAACACACCTTAAGCAGAGAAATAAAGGTGATGGGTGTGTCTGCATGACAGAGCAACCATGCAATGTTTTTTGTGGTGTTTTGTTTCAGTGTGAATGGAATGGTGGCACTGGACAGTGAGGCTCTGCAGGCCAGTTACTGCAAGGTCGTGAACCCGCTCAGTGGTGTGTGACACCGAGCTGCTGTGAGAGGGGTCACATGGGAGAGGAGGCGGCCACTGCCAATAGTTTGACATAATCTGTGGATACAGAGAGAACTGCTTTGCTCACACGGTGAAAACATGTCATAAATTGTGACAGTTGTACTCACAAATGGTGATTGTCAGGCAGAAAATTTGTATCAAATATTGATTTGCTATTTTACAAAAACATAATTTGCCCACTGAGCTTTTAAGTCTGCTGAGCTGGATTAATTTGGGGATTTTTTTTTTTCACTCCTGAGTCAATTACAATAGGTATTTAAATACTTCTCAAGATGTCTGAGATGAAATGATGACAGTTGATGACTGAGTCAAACTTACAGTGTTTACAAGACTATTTTCTCTGTTATTCTCAGAATGAGTGAACTCCAAAGAACAGAGCATAACAGCAAGAGAACCCCAGTTTGATTCCTTTCTCTGGGATTCTATGTGTGAAGATGGCATGTTGCAGTGGTTCATAACTTTTTTTGAGCTTCTTGCAAACTGCGAGCTCCCAGATGTCCAAAGCCTACTCAGGAGACAGTATTCACCCTCTTGATTTGGCTTCCTTACAACACACAGCCACGATCTACAGAGACACACAGACTGCATTTATTTGCATAGAGAATTATCCCTGACGTGCACCGCATCTTTTACTTTCCCTTCTGATCCCCCACAGTGCAAACAAACCACCCACAGCTCACAGCTCACGACTGTCCCCCGCACAGATTATACACTCTTGGAAGAATTCTTATGTTTCATATTAAACTGTATCGAGCCACCTTGAAGTTACCCATAGAGTTTTAGCTTCGCTCAGAACTCTCTCCCCTGTTACCACATGACTGAATTACTCATAGCAACCTGGTTGCAGTTCAGAGGGCAGACCTTCTTCAACCCGACATCTAGGTCAGTGCACATGGCTTACTCCACTTAAGACTCGCATTATATTACCATTGCCACACACGAATCTTTGACAGAGGGCAGTAATGTTTACTCCAAACCGGAGGAAGGTAACGTCTCAGCCGCATGATGAATACATGACTTACCTTGGCTTCACATGTCTTATGAACTGCAACCTTGCATTCTGTGAACAGCAGGGAGAGGAACATGTTTTATTCTGAGAAACAGAGAGACCTAGAGCCAGGTAGGGATGTATAGTGTCATCGTAGCTCAGCTGTATCTCTGGACCTGACACGAGTGAGGCTTGTGGACTCACCCTTGCAGAAAGCCACAGGGTTGTCGATGTTCTGCTTGCACACGTTGCACTGATGTGTCTTCTTGAAGCTCTTGAGTGTGAAAGCATGGCTCCCTGCTTTAGCGAGCTGCAGTTACAGGGATGAGTGAAGGGATCATTCACAGGATACATATGAAGGAAGATTATGATGAACAAGAAAAGACAGGAGGGAAAAAGAGCAAATTGAGCAAAATGGGCATTAAGTCATGTATCTGATTGTTTTGACTGGATTGAATAACTTCAAGAATCCCATGATGAGCTGCACAGTGATGTAGAAGTTAACACTCTTGCTCCATAATTACTTGGCTGCATGTATGAGCATGTGTTTGACCTTTGACAGACTGTCCAGTGTATACCTTTACTTATAGTTGAATAAAGATGCACTGACGATTGAGGAACCTACAAGTGACACAAGTGAAGTTTTGACATATTTTCCTGGAGTTTTTTGTGGAATTTCTGCTCAGCGTAGTCCTGTCTGAAGCACTTGGATGTTCATCATCCCCCGTGTAGTGGCTGTCAGTTCAGATGTGTGCTGGTCTAGTGACACACAGCTGGAGTTCTGATGCCCTACCTTCTTTACAGTCAGCTTTTCCACTAAAATACCTCTCATATGATTTTGTCGGCTTTTAAGGCATCCTGTTTTTGTACCTTTCTACTTGGCCTTATTCTGTCTCAGGCTGCAGGGCAGCTGAAATGTTAAAAAAAAAGAAAAGAAAAAGAAAGAGGAGACTTAGATGCTGCTAGATGCAGTGTCATTGTATTGTGTGGTCACAGACAAGCTGAGTCTAACTCAGGAGCACTTCAGTCCATGCTACATGTTTAATATGTCTTGGTTGTATCCATCCCTGATGCTGATTTTCTGATTCGGTATTTTACATGTATTCGATCTTTAAGCCTGCCTCAATTAGCTGAGGTTTTTCTTCCCTGACGATGGGCAATAGTTTCCTTCACTGCATTGTGGTACCACTCTGGGCAGTCAAGGCAGCTGTGTAAACACAGAGTCTGTGGGCAAAGCAAAAGGTAATTCTGACATACACTCGAAACACTGAGCTCACAACTGGTAAAGCATTGTTGGTTGAAAAAATTAATAGGCTCCCAATACAGTAATGTGCCTAGAAGTTTCTCAATACGTGTATAAAAGGAAAGGATAGAAGGGAAAAAAAAACATAACATGGTATTTTTGGTTGTGAGGATATGTGCTCCAAGAGCAATCAGACTGTCGTGAGTCATGATCTGTGAATATTTCTTTTTATATACCCTTATTCTGCTGTCAAAGTCGTGGTAGCAGCTTCCTGAAGGAAAGTCCTCTTGTGAAGCAAATAAAACCATTACATTTTCCTCGAGCGGAGAGGATCTGGAAACATAAGGAGGGAGGTGGTGTTGGTACGGTGTGATTGTGTGGTATGTGTGAGGCAACGAGAGAGGTGGGCCTGGGTGGAGGCCAACAAACACCATATTGTACCTGGACACATCAGTTTGTTTTTCCTGTTAGGAGACTGTACCTTTTTTTTTTTTTTACTGCACTTTTTCAGCTGCCCGGTGCCAGAGTTTTCCAAACAAGAGCAGCATTGACTGTGGATGCTGACGTGCACACAAGCTTTACCCTCTCACAAATACTCATGGAGCCTCTCCCTTCTTCCACCATGTTGAACTAAGAGTGGAAACTGATTCATTTACTTAACAGCAATATATTATGAAAGAGCCATGCCTCTCAAACAGGAGTGTACACTGTCTAAATCCTTTATGACTAGAAATGTATCATTAATGTTGGATGCAGTCCTACCTTCCACTACAAGAACTTATGCAATGTGAATGCAATTCGCTCATACCACACTTCACAGCCCTCCACACAGCTCCACATAATTTGTACGTTGCTTCATTAATAATGTAAACTGTTTATTTACTTCATTAACATTTGATTTTCACCAGTCTTAGGTATAGTAAAACCACCTACAGCTGATAGCAAGTCAACACAGCCAACAGTATTTATTCATTTATAGTGTTAAGAGCTAGGAAAGTCACAAAACAGGAATAGTACTTCAATACAGTTTCTAATGAAAAAAAAGAAAAGATTAAAGTTGAGTTAATTTGCTATAGTTAAGTAAAGTCTTATAATTTCAGCTGCAGGTGTCCCAGTGAGCAGGAATACAATTGTCAGCAGTCATACGGAACTCAGCTGTTCTCAAGAGCAATAAACCCATAAACTAATGATGGGACAAAGATGCAGCCACAAAACAACTGAGATGAATGACCAACAAGCAAATAGCTCTTATAAGCTGTATAGAGGAAGGTTAATGTGGGATAATGCTGCAGTTAGCAGCAAGGCAGACAGGAACTGTTTATATCACTGACAAAAATATTGCATATTAGGACAACTAAGGCTCCTGTGTTCACCCTGTTTTAAGATGTATTTTGTTCAGAACGTGTTCTTGAGATGAATATATATGCATTGTTGAAAATAATGTTCATAAGTTTGTGCATAGTGCTCTTCTGTTAAAGCAGCTGCATTTTAAATATATATATATCAAAGGCTTACTTTGGTGCTGGGTGTTTATTGTTGCACACAATAAGATTTAACTTGCAATAAAAGCAATAGATGCTGTAGATTCAACCAATAATATTCTCTGGATTAATTTCTTCCAAGAATGGATGCATACAAGGTTATAAAAAATAGAGAAATATTCATTCAACTTAGATGTCAAGTAATTTTATAAAATTGTAAATTTAGTTGAGTTAAATCAGTTATATAATGAGTTCATTGGTACATTCAGTCTTTAGAGTGATACAACAAAAAGGCTTTAATAGGGGGAAAAATAGCTGCATTTTAACCTTTGACCTGGATGAACTCAGAGCTTCCAGCTTTGGATGGAGCATGTTACCATTATGATGAATGTATTGATCTCATATCCAAAGCATCAGAATAAAAAGTCATCGGACTATCGACATGTGTCCTGTGCAGTTATGATGAATGCCTGCTATTATGAAGTTTGGCATCACTGAACATGATGAGCCCGGCCTGTGAGTGTGTGCATTAGTGTGAGTGTGATTGTGGATCAGCAAGGTGATCAATCAATGTGACAAAAAGACAAACAGGAGAGGAGACAAGAATCACCATCATAATCCTAAATCACCATTATTATTTCAGATATTGTTATGTAACTACCCGTAATAAACTTTGGTTGGAGAATCAATCAACTTATACAATGACCCACTGGGTTGTTGTGCGCCTAAAATGTTGTGGTTCTCAGTCATGACATGAGATCACCTTCAAGGTGAAAGACTGGCCATTACTTTGCAAATTGCCTTTAGTTTACTGAATTCTATACATGTTTAATGTTTATTCACGCATTTTGGTTTAGTTTTAATTTTGTCAAGTTCTGAATTGAAATCATTATAAGTCATCAAAAACACGCCATCCATGAAAACTCACAAAAGTGCCTAATTGAAACAAAACATATAAAGCTGTGCATTATTTAAAGAAAGACACATTTGCAGTGATAACCTAATGATTTCAGTTCAGAATGCCATCATTTCATCAGTGTGTGTGGAAATCTTTACGTCTGTTTCATCCCTTGATTCCTGTCATTTTGACCGAAGTCCAAACTGAGAACTCAGTGACTTGCGAGTGCCACCTAGTGGACACTTTAAAGTAGTGCAACTTAGATTCTGACAAATTGGATACAAAATTATTGTTTCGCATCGTTAACACATCTAATCTTGTGAGTCATTAAATTGCCAGGCATAAAACTTTTTTTTGTTGTTGATAGAAGCAGGTTTAAAGATCCGAAAAACCTAAACAACATACTGTAACCTACTAAAGACCCCCAAATCCGGGCCCCCTCTTCTAACATGTCAAAGAATCTATGATGGCCAGTAAACGCAAGAGAAACCTAAACAATAAGCATCTCATGAGTCGGAAGTTACAAACACATTTGTATTTTCAATCTATTGTACCATTATGTATATAATTAGGTTTTACAATAGATATGATAAATACTGTGTACTGGTCTTCAAAATAGTAACATCACACTTACAGGACACTTAAAAATCCTATCTACATTTTTCAAATGATCAATTCAAACCTGAACCATCCCCAGTAAAGTGTGAGAGAAGTTCATAAATAAGAAACAAGCGTTTTCAAGGCGTGTAACAGTCAATGGCACAATAATTTTGGCCATTCTGATATAATAACATAATATCGTGCCTGTAATGTAATGAAATAGGAGAATATTTTGATTAAGGGAGTCTTTTATAGTATGTATCCGTTTAATCAAGATAAGAAATATCCAATCCACTATACCTATTTTTGAGAGGTAAAAAAACTCTAAAAAAAGCTTTCATTTTTAAGAAATGGAGCTCTATTTTTGTATTATTACATTATTGAATGCAATTGTTATATTGTGAAATATATTTTTCAACCCTACTTCCATTATGTAATAGTTTATGACCTTACTAACTGACAAAATGTCAAGAATATGTTTCAACATATGACCACAACTACAAGCTGCAGATTATTTTACTTTAGATTAGGAAGATTTTGTGGCAGATTTTTTTTTCTTCTTCTTCATTTTTTTTATTTTTATTTAATAAAGTCAGATGTAGACATTTAATTTAAATCAAATATTTCTCTAAAATCTGGACCAAAAAGTATTAACATACTTTAAAAATGTTAGTGTATGTATTTCTTTGTCTTGCAGTTGTTGGCTCTGTTAGTTCTTTCTCTTCGTAAACATAGTGCAAATTGCATTTTGATTTTTATGTGGCTGCATTTCAAGTAGAAGCTCACTAAACATGTAATTTGTGAATAAATTTGCCCCTTTTTTATTATTAAACTTCTCAGGACAACCAGTAAAGTGATAGAAACTTTGCATAAGTTTTATATGATGACATCTCATAAAATATCCCCAAATATTATTATGAAACTACAACTTTCACTGTGGCACAACTTGTTTTATGTGCTATATGTTTAATCGGTCAAATGTTTGATGAGGTTTACTGATACTACAAACTGCGTGAGCTGCACAGATTATTTCCAGGTGCTCTGTACTTTCATACCAGTCATGAGGGTCCATCATGAAGTGGACATTCAGTCTCCAGAGGCTCCCGTGACTATCTGCAGTGTTGCAGTATTGCATTGCAGTATTAAAGAACTCCACCCTGTTTGGTGGTTTGCAGCCAAAGTGTAAGTCATTCCCCAAACATCCCTGACCACTGCAGAGTCTGAAGCACTTCATCTCACATGAAGATGAAGAGGGGGTCTCACACCAGCACAAGCATAATGGATTTCTTTGATTGTGGCTGCATGGGCTGTTTATTGCCGCCGGGGCAGCAGCAGCAGCAGGAGTGTTTGAAGGGAGTCGTTTTAACTGTAATGCATCTGTTCTGACATAGGAAACATAATCTAAAACTGTGCGTGTGCCAATCAGGTTATATTCTGATGGTGTGTCTGTTTCAACAAAATGCTTGGAAGACTTGTAAAAGGTTAATATATATGGCTACAATCACACATACAAGCAGGCTAATGCATAAACTGTAAATTAATACAGTAACACACCCCCTACGCACTAAATGCCTCGTTGCCTTTTTTCAGTGGCACCTCACAAGTGATGACACTCACTAGAGCCGGGGTCTCACACACACATACACACACACACACACTCATGCAATCCACTCAGGAAGGGACGGGAGCAGGTGGTGAGCCAGCAGTATGCTCCAGTTCTGGTTGGGTATTTATAACCTGCATGAGTCGGGGCTGTCACCTCTAAACAGCTATGAAAATGCTGAAAATAGGTGTGGGAATGGATGTGAGTTTGTGTCCATGAGAAAAAGAAAGGAAGAAAAATGAACACAACAATAAATACACAAAGAACTCCTGGACCGTTTGCACATATGACATATTTCATTCCTCTCCACATTTCGAGTCCGCCCATTCAGCAGGGACTATGGTATCATAATTTGGCATGGTGTGTGTGACACACACACACACACACACACAGGCTTTAGGGGATTTGAAGTCACATGTGATCTGACTAATGTTTTTGTTCCTGCACTATCCGGGAGGTCAACGT
The DNA here is from genome assembly GCA_900302745.1 of Parablennius parvicornis. Taxonomy (NCBI): domain Eukaryota; kingdom Metazoa; phylum Chordata; class Actinopteri; order Blenniiformes; family Blenniidae; genus Parablennius; species Parablennius parvicornis. Next base: position 3,235 of record OMNM01038237.1, on the reverse strand, counting down.
CTCTGCCCAAAAAATGTCCCCACACGCGAGTATTTTTCTGCACATACAAAAAGTTTTGCTGTGCTTGATGACTCTACAAAGGTGGCAACACTGCCCTGAGTCACGTCTGCTCCTCTTTGTTGTGCTACGCCGACATCCAGCATGCCATTGTGTGATTTACTCTGACATGTGGGGACACCCACATTCTGCTCCACAGCCTTGGTGCTAAATCAACAGGCACCTTTTTATTTTAGATTCTATAAAGGTCTACCCAGGGGGCTTCATGAAGTGTGTGGTGGAGCAGCTTGCTCCTAAATCCATACGTGTTCCTAAATAGCGGCAGCAGACAAGCAGGCGATGGGTGGAAAGCAGACAGTAACTGAAACCACTTCCTCTTGAACTTTTGATGCCCGGGGGATCATAAGGAACGGACCATCCACCGCTGTGCATACCTGGTTGTCCTCGATCATCCCATTGTAATAAACAAACATCCTCAAAACCAAACATGGTTGACCTGTCCCTCAGTCATGCCTTCATTTCAGGTGTGAGAGTGACCTGCAAAGCTTCTGGTCTGCAAGCATGTAGCATGAGAGGCTGTTACTCACGAAAAACAGAGGTAAGTTTTCATAGCATTTGGAAACAGTCTAGTAACCTATAGGGATGACGTAGATCACACCAGGAACTAAAAAAAAAAGTTGCTGAATTCACTGATTGGATTACTATCTGTGTAACCTGAAAGTGCCCTTTCCATTTAGGTGCCAATGACCTCACCACAAAGAATGATGAGGGGCACGATTCTGCGATGTGCTACCAGCATGTTGACAAGTCCTCAAATAGTAGTTGTTTACTTACCTCAACAATTTGAAGGATTTCAGGGTGCAGATCCAGATCTGATTTTATGGGGATTCCTCCGGTGTCCATATCAAGTCCATGCTTCTGGATCCTGCCGGTGCTCCTACTGTGAATGCACCCCATACTTCCAAGCATACACCACCTTCACCCCTTATCTGTGATGTTTCCAACTCCTAAAGCAGTGCTTCACGTTGGAATGTCCCTTTTCCTTTTGCCTCTCAACACTTCATGTTTTGTGTCTTCTCATGTCTTGGTCTTGTCTATTGGTCTCCAGCATGCTCCGTGGCTCCTTGCACCTCGGCCTCCTGCGCTCTGACAACCCGTCCTGGCTTGAAATCCACCCCAGATGACTTTTCTTCGCCTCCCTCTCCTCTTACAGCCCCCTTCTTTCTGCCCTCCTGGAGGTGTTACCAAGAGCTGACCCTCCGTACACTACACCCACCTCCACGTCTCCCCCCTGCTCCCTGGCTGTCCTCACTGAATACATGCATATGCTCACACCTCTTGTCTTCTCCTTTCCCCCCTTTCCACTTGCGATACTTCCTTCTCTTCACTTCAGCCTCTACGGACACTCTTATGCGCCTCGCTCTCCTGTGCTGCACTTACAGACCCTCCAGTCTCACTCTCCCTCCCTCCCTCCCTCCCTCCCTCTCATCAGGCTCCTCTTGCTGTCTCTCCACGGGGGAGAAGGGGGCAGCTGTTTTGGCTTGTTGATGTCAGGCCCTTCCCTTGTCCTTTGGCACTACTTCAGCCCTTCTTCCTCACGGGGGAGTGATTAGATTGAACTTCTTTCACATACGTCATCTTCAGGCTCTGCAGCTTTGATGACCATTCTCCCACCTCCTTGTCGCCTAGTGAGGAAGAGCCTTCTCTGTTTTCTCATTTTCCAATCACACATATTTGATACCACTGCATGGGTCTGTCCTGTTAACATGCAATAAACCCCACCACCCTTCCTGACAGGTCACATGACATCCCTGATATCCATTTATTCCCTCACACTCACTCGGGTCTCCACTGACATGAAAACAATGATGGGCTCTGTATTTAAATCTTAGCTCCACGCTCACTCACCAGTTAAAATTATATGCACAATAACTCTTTTTTTCTCACTGTGTCTCACACACAAACTTAACTGTATTTCCTCAAACTGGATTCCCAAGGCAAAATGCTGCTTGAAGCCAGGGGATTTTTAGGGTTGTGAATGGAATTTTTTTTTTGCCCCCCCAACAATAAGCCCTTTCTAACACCATGTTTTTGGCCCTGAGATAGACCATACAAAGCCATCTTTGGTTTAAAGTGAGACAAATCGGAGGGCGGGAGCTAAATTAGGCGGCAAACTGTCAAGATGCATTTAGTGAGGGAGGATTTTTTCCGAGGCCTGTGTCACAGTTCAAGTAGACATCATCAGATCCATACAGATAACTAAAGTTTACACATATGTGAATGTGCTTGTATTTCAGCAAAAGTGTGCAATTACGGTGGATGTCACTTGATACATCGTCCGGGGACATAGATGACTTCAACTGGAGTCGTGTGGAGACGGAAGGACCCTCCTGTGAGGGCCAGCTGCTGATTCACATTGCAGCGGGGGCTGGGATGGGTGTACACATGAAATGTGCAATGCTTCTCCCAGAATCACACAGAACTTTAATTCAGCAAAAATAATTTAAAAGTGCTGAATTTAAGAGTACGGAGCTACAGTGAAGTTTTCCTTATGCAGCAAGTGTAGTTGAGCATTGTCATGTCATAGCAGAAAAATGTTTTGTCCATTCAATGCTTGATATGTGAACTAATGATCTACCATGGCATCTGTTAGTAGGTTAGATAGATCAGGGAGTGAGTGAAATAAAATGTACGCTGAGTGAAGGTCGGCCTGTGTGGATTGATTTAACAGATGTAGCTGCTGTAGACAGACAGGGTTAGATAATAAACGGATGCATTGTATTTTACAATGAGGCTTCGATCAATCAGATGCCTATGCTGACCCCGCTTGCTTTATAAAAAATAAAAGTATTGAGGGTGTACGAGTGTCAGAAATGGAGCAGAGGGATTGAAGAATGTGGCAATGTGTGAGGACTTTATTTTACGTGGACGGCTGGCTGAGTGTGTTGTTTACCTCGGGATCACATGGGCCCAAGATGCCTTCTGGGGATAAGGCAAGGTGGGTAGTGCCATCTTTGTGGAAGTCACTTTGACACAGCCCTTCATTGATCGCGACCGTGAAAGAAACCTTCTACCTTGGTAGCCGGTATAAAAACTTCATGGATGCAGTGGATCCACACGGTGTCGTGTAAACGGACCCCACAAAAGTGAACAAAGTTTTGCTGATAAACTGGTACAGGTTGTCGTGTAAAGAGGACCTCTGTGTCAGTTTGTTGATGTGCACTGTGACAATACTAGC
>OMNM01038236.1:0-12550 GCA_900302745.1 Parablennius parvicornis | reverse complement strand
AGGGAGAAGAAAAACTGCACTGCCGGTTGATGGGAGGGGGCATTAATAAAAAAAAAATAAATAAATAAAAAAAAAAACGTCACTGCATTTAATGAGGAGCTTAGCAGAAAAGTGTGATGCTGGGAAACATCATTCAATCCTCTCCTCGAATTAAGAAAGCAGCTTGTTTTCTCAACAACATACAAAAGTCTATTTTTAGATGGAGGAGGCCGCCTAAATGAATTGTCTTTCCTCCACGGGTTGAGAGCTGTCCCGGGTTAATATGATGGCCACAAGCTAAAATAAAACAAATGGCAGGAATAAGTCAACTGGGGTCACAGCGACCTCTTTAAACCGGGCAGCGCTCCAGGTCTCAATTAAGTGATGTTGTGTTTTTCCAGAAAAGGCCAAAATATTGAAGTGCGGGGTTGCAGTGTCTCTCTCTCCGTCTCTCGCTCTCTCCGTCTCTCGCTCTCTCTGTCTCCAAATGAAAAGAAATATGTCATGCTTTGGTTTGTTGTTGTGGAGGCGTGCAGTTACATCACAGTATTTCTATGAAATGAGGAAGTTCACGCCTGAATGGAAACACTTAAAAGGAGTATCGGTTTACTTCTCAGGAACTTTTCCACTTAACTTTCACCTTCGTGTTCGTATGGCTAAACCTGTGAGCAACATGTGACAAATGACCTTATACGTAGTTTTCACACTGCTGCACACCTCATCAGATAGTGCTGATTAAACCTATTATTTGTCTTGACACTTTTTTTTTTTCTTCTCCCCCCCCATCCCCTTGTTGCTTCCTGACACTGGGCTCGGCTCTACTATCGCCACCATTAAGGCCATATTGCCTCCAGCTTTTATCAGTGTATCAGCCGGACACAAAGTAAAATGAAAAGCCTTATGTTCTGATACCTCAGCAGTACTTCAGCTACACACTGAAGATAAGATCGCTGTCTGTACTTCCTGGAAGAAAAAGGAAAGCGAGAAAAGGGGCTTTGCGTAACGGCAATAGTACTGGCAACATATTAAAATAACTCTAGTGCAATTTTTGGATGCGGCACAACTGATCTTGTCTCAACTAATAACAAACAAAGCAGGATGTGGTGTTATCCTACTTTACAACTCCTCAGTGTTATTTTTGAGGGAAAGGCAAGTAAGGACAAAAGAGAAGGAAACAGTTCAGCACTCGCACGTAAGGAAATGGTTCACTGAGCTCTGCAAGCAGGACACATGTTGCACAGCATGACTGAATTTAAAAAAAAAAGTACCTACATTTCATTCAAGACAAATAGTGTGACCAGTTTCAGATGTGCAACCTGTTGATGACTGGCATTTTTATTTCCTTATTAAAGACGAATCGGTTCCAAATTTTCTCGTCATAGTAAAAAGATATGATCGTTATTAGTGCCCTGTTATGTTTTTGTAAATTGTAAAGTCCCAGTAATGTGTGAACAATGAATAGAAAATGTAAGACAAAACATTTTGTGTGGGATTTTTCTTCAAAGCAGCTTTGGGTCTGTTTACACGTCAATGAGTTGTGTGAAAACCCTGAACTCTTCTTACATTTTGGGTGTCAGCAATGGTGCTTGGAACCACTGAAAACTTTTTTTTTTGTTTGTTGAGAAATTGCTTCCATGGTGGAACTTTTAAAAAATGCTCGGGCTCCATCGCCATGTAACCTGCTAAAAACAAGACTTTCTGGAAACGTTCGGGGCCAGTCAGCTTGTAGACTGCAGAAATACTGCTACTGCTCATGTGTGCCACGGCCGTAGTAAATAGTTCTTCTGCACATGCACAAGCAGAAGGACAATAACGACAATGGTGGCATCTAGAGTGTCATGACTCCCAGTTTTTATTGCAGATTTTATGTTGAAGTCACCTGTAATAGCAATCAATCCATTGTCTGTCCATGCAAATGTCATGTAATCTCTATTGTTAATGTGTTTGTGTGCGTGTGTGTGTGTGGTTTTCATTTTAAAAACAACAAAAAGCACCAGCTTGTGGCCTGGCATACTAACTACATCGTTTTCAGCATTTCTCTCGTTGCCATATAAATGGAAATCATTTTCAAAACGTTGCTTTGTAAACATGAAGATTTTCTCAAACTAAAACGATGCGTGAAACATTGCTGTGTAAACGGTGCCTCAGAGGGATGACTATACACCGATGCGTGTTCATCAAAAAGCACATTCAATTCATGATTCAGTTTTAGAAAAGGGGAATATCGTCTGCAAATATAGGTGTTAACCATTAATTTACAGTTTTTGAAATTGTTTTGCCTCTCAAGGCTTCATATCTAAATTTAGGTGAAAGCATTGGGAGCAGACAGCCTTGTTTAGAGGTACACAGAGATAACTGATTATCTCTGACGTCCCCGTTTTCTTCAGCCTGTGTTTAGTCTGATTCTTTGTTGTGACTGGAGCTTCATGAGGGCACAACAGAAAAAGATCCACTCACTGTGTCGACATGAAAGGCTCATTCTCACTTTTCCTGGAGACTCAACAGAGTGGTTTTTAGTAGAGTGACACACGTAGTCTAAAAATAGTCTTTTCTTGTTTCTAGAGTAAAATGTTACATGTGGTGATCTTTGTGTATTACAATAACTATGATTTGGAATAAATGCAAACACTTATTAGCTTTTCGATATTCTTTCTTTCAAATAATGGCGTTTATTCTCTTGCCACTCATTTTTGGTAAATTTTTTTCTTGGTTTTTGTGCTTTGTGCACCAACAACTGTAATTTGAGCCGTTTTTAAATTGAATTGAATAAAAATGTTTCTAATCACATTTTCTTGAGAATAATCTCACTTTTCTTTCGTATATACAATAACTTCATCTTTATTTGCAGCATCTCAGTGCGCTCATTGAAACATAATTTATTGCAGTTCACTTTATTCCCATTCCTAATTCTAAAATAACATCTTAGAAAATACCTTAGTCTATATTACTGCGTTTATGATTGTCTATACTGCATAAAATGATGTAGAAGATGGATGAATGTTACACTTGTGTGACACCTTTTAGATCTCATGTGTTAGTTAACGGCTGTACTGCAGAGGTCCTGGTGGCCACTGTCATGGAAAATGTCTCTGCTTTCAAGGTAGTCTTGAAATTGCAGACATCAAAAACTGTGTCTGAGTTATTATGAGAATTGCATGCCAAATCCTGTCAGTGGTGGCAGGACTGTGTGGGAATCGTCAATCTTTAAATTTTGATGCACGATATTTGTTTAACTCCCAGACATTCCCCCTTTGACTCCTGTTTCCACAGATTTTCACCTGTGAACTCAATCTACAGTAAAAAATGTACAATAATTTATAGTTCCAGGTAACGGCACACTAAATCTATTTTTGCTGGTTCCACCTCATAAATCTCACACCATACCTTTAACCTCTGCGAGAAGGAATTACATTTTTTTTTTTTTTTTTACACCAGAGCATAGCCCTGACAACCCAGCCGTGTCAGAGCCATCATTACTTATTGTTAATCAGATTATATGGCAGAAAATCAGCAGGATAAGCAATGCACATTTTCCCCTGCTTGGGTATCGGAGCTTTCATGAGATGAGCAGTAGATTTTTCTAAAAGCAGCAGGTTGTTCTTTTTGCTACAATCAAAAAATTGTGTATTATCTCCATCTTTCTGTTTTCTGGGCTATTCTAGCATAATAAATGCCCTCCAGCATCTTCAGTTCAGCATCCACATTCAGATTGTAGCCTCAGTGACCTGTCTGTTATCTGAACAGCAAGAGGTGTGACAGCAGACGGTGCTCGAATGTGTGTCGCAGTGTCTCCCAGTGCCCTATAGTAAACCACAACTGTGTGACGGATGGCCAATACGCACAGAAGCAAGGCAGCTATTTCAGCCGTCATTAAGTTTACTTCCTCATCTCAGAGTTAATGGCTTCCTTAAATAGAAAACTTAGCATTCATAGTTCCAGAGGAGATTAAGGCTATCTCTCTGGAAGGCACAGAAGCGATGCAGCACGATCCATTTGCCCTGCTCTGTCTGTGTGTGCGTGTTTGCGTGTGTGTGTGTGTGTGTGTGGTGGGAAGGGGGGTGAGGTTAGCCTTGCAGCAGTGTCTGTTGATGGAGAGAGAGGAGGCCTGCAGGATCCTGTGTGTCAGCAGCCTGCATGTGAGACATTGCCTGGCGGAAGTGCATCACTGGCAGATGTCCAAAAGCCCCCCCTCCAACTCCCGGTACCCCCCCCTCTTTCTCTTCCTGGTCTATCTTCCTCTTTTGTCTCCGAGCACAGAGAACACACAGTCCCCTTGGACAGTTGCTGGAAAACCATATGGAGCAGTTGTATTGAAGGCCACTGTTCTTCCTGTCTGCATTTCCATTAGACAAACACAACAATGGAATTGTTTTCAATGCACCGTGTTGGATTGTAGTTCTCGAACACTCGCCTGCTAACTGTGGGGATTGTTGATGTCTGCTGCATTTCACGTGGTTATGACAAAGGTTGTTTATTTACACTGGGACAGAAGTTACAGTGTTGTGCTCATATGGAGATCATCCTGTAACGTGATTGGCCCGCAGTGGTGTCACTCGGCGCTTCTTGAGGTTGGGAGGAGCCTGCAGTGTTTTAATGAAGTCGGTGGAGGAGCTGTGCTTCTCTCGGCTCAAGGAGGGATATCAACACAGGAAATACGTTGGGAGGGAATAAACACCTGCTGCCTCTCTTGCACCCCTACGGCCTCTTACACATGCAAAAACCACACACACGCACACACAACCACGAGCGTGCTCCAATAAGCAGACTTTTGCCTCTAAAACCTGTTAGATCGACAGATGACAACACAACTTAAGTCCAGTTGTTGAATTTGTTGCATCACCTACAGTAAGAAGGCAAATTATCTCTCTTGAATCATTTAATTAATGATGTTTCTTGAGGAAATAGTCAAAAATTGTTATAAACGAGTGCTGATGCATAGTGAAGACTGACCCTGCTCTGAGTGTCATGTTCTTACTGGTTTCTTTCCAGGCTTGGAAGAAGCGCTGGTTTATACTTCGGAGCGGCCGCATGAGTGGAGACCCCGATGTCCTGGAGTACTACAAGAACGACCACTCGAAGAAGCCCATCCGGGTCATCGACCTGCACTGCTGCGAGCAGGTGGACGCCGGCCTGACGTTCAAGAGGAAGGAGTTCCAGGACAGCTTCGTCTTCGACATCAAGACCTCGGACCGCACTTTCTATCTGGTAGCCGAAACTGAGGAGGAGATGAACAAGTGGGTCCGCTCCATCTGCCAGCTGTGTGGCTTCAACCAGTCGGACGACAGCAACGGTAGGAAATCCTGTTTCATCTTTCTTTCTTTTTTTTCTTCTTTCTTTTGATCTTCTTTTGGGTTGAAGGAGTCTTATGAGGTAAATCACTTTGTGTGAGTCCTTTTTTTCTTTGAGGTTATTGGCCTCTGTTGACCAACCATTGCTGATCAAAGCAGATGGAGGGGGTTGGTAATAACGAACAGACGAGGGGCTGGTGGAGGCGAATCTGATAAAACGGCTCTAATTAAATGGTGGGTACAGCTTAATATTTATTGCTTTAAAACATCTGAGTTGAGATAGTTAAATGGACGGTGAGAGTTCTCTTTTACTTCCTGAAGACATTTAACAAATTTCTCTTTGTTTGTTTTTTTTGTCCAGGATTCTCTTGAAACAGCTTTAATAATTACACAGGGGTCATTTAAAGTAGGTAGCTTGCTTGTCTGATTTCTTCAAGGAAGGTTTTTCCCAAGCCCATGATCACTTTCAGTCCTCAGACTAGACCTAAAGACGGTGGACACGTTAAAGGTTATCAATGTCTGGGTTTGATGTAATTACAGAGTCCAAAGAACCTTAAAAGATCCTTAAAAGAACACACCGAGTGTCCATTCAGTTGATCCCTTTTACACAACAGGTCCCTATAAAAACACACCATATATTTGTTTTTAAGAAGGTGAAGACTCAATACGTCAAGACTCAACTCAAGGTTAGCAGTAAAATATTAATATAACTGGAAGCCAATAAAGAGAAACTAGAATATGTTGGTCTTTCTGTGAACTGCTGTATGCTACAATTCTTAGATATGACAAGTCAAACCTGTATAGTCAAAGACTAGTTTATAGATTTTTTTTTTCTTAGTTTGAAAACTTGAACACCTTTCTTTTTTTTTTTTGGAGTTTTTTTTGTTTGTTTTTAATATGCCTCCCCATCTGCAGTTTTGTAACAGCAGGCACCTTAAGTCTTCACAAAAAGTCAGCTACATTTACAGCGACTGAATTCTGTCCAATTTTGTCGTCACAGCAATGTAACGGGAACGTCCCTCCCAAATAAATGGACCCAATGTCTGGTTTTGATTATCTTTTCTACATTTTGCTAGGGTGTGATCACTGTTTGATGAATTCAGGATTTTTGGTATTCTTCCTCCTGTTGTTGGACATTTTAAGTCATTTTGTCAACAGTCTTTTGTTCTTTAGTAGCTAAACCCTATAACCCACCTATGTGCATTTACATGCACAGTAATAGTTTACTGCAGTAATGATATTTCATAGAGGCCACACAATGTTGTAGTGGTTGGCAAATGAAAATAAAACCAGTATAAGTCTGGTTTTTGTTTTGAGCGTTCTCGTGCTCTGATTTAATCCACAGCCCAAAAACATGTGTTTGAGGAAATTTGGTTAATTGAATTGCCTGCAGGTGATTGTGGGTTTGTGTGTGACTGTCTTGTCTCTGGTCTGTGATGGACTGGCAGACCTGTTCATAGTTTACAATGCCTTCTTTGGGCGGTTGTTACTGGTGGCTACTCTGCCCTGACAGTTACTGCTGGTGCTGCTCCGATGGCCCATCCCATGAGCTTCCAAGAGACAGACCGGAATATGGATGAATTGAGTGTAGAGTATGGAAGGATCTCTTCGTATGTGTATTTAACTCCCAGAATAGATGAACCTCAATTTGAATGACGATGTATAGAATATGCAGGTTGGGATGCGGATGGTGTTTTTATGAGATCAGATTACACTAGGAAGTCCAGGCTTGGTAGAATTGATCATAATCATGTTCAATTCACCATCACCTTATCTGTCCACATGTCATAGTGTCCTTGAGCAAGACGCTAAACCCCAAACTGCACTCGATGAATGGCTTGAGCTCCTTGCATGGCAACCACATCCATTGGTGTATGAATGGGTGAACATGAATACAAGTTTAGCGCACTTTGGTGGCTGCTCAAGCAGTGGAAAAGCATTATGCAAGTGAAATCTTTTACTGTACAATAAAGACCAGCAGCGGGTGAGCATAGTAACTAGTCGAGAATTTGATTACTTGATTTACCTGTGTAGCACCATTATTTTTTAGATTGTTTGAATATGTAATTGTGAAGGCTACTGTGTTGTGTGTGAACCTCTTTTTCATAAACTCTACACATTAAACAAATGTATCCTCAGCAGTTTTGTGCAGTAATCATCCAGTCATATTCTCTGGTCTAACCATCCAGACTGCCTCCATGCTGTTGTTGTTTTCCTGCCATCTGGCAGCTGGTGGACGTTAATCTTTGTGCACATGGCTGATCATCTGTAACATACAATATGTCCAGGTGTGGAATAAATGTTTTATTTTTTTAAACAGCTGTGGAGAGCGTAATAATCCTCGCATCACGAGGAGATCCCCATAGTCTGTGTTCAGTAATTAGCAGGGTCCTGTTATAAATCCCAGCCCATATCAACCGGAGCCAGTAGGGTGTGGCTGGGAGAAAAGGTTGGAGGGTGGAGGGAAAAGAAAGGGCTTATGTCATGACAGCTGCATTGGTCATCACGCTCCCCTCAGTGTAAACATCAGGCTTCTCCTTGTTTTTGGCCCTGAAGTCAGTTTTGTCCAAAGTGTTCCTCGTCCTGGGAATTTTTATTTTTTTTATCTGAAACTGCGGCTGCCTTGACCATCAAAAAGGATTTTCATACTCTATTTTGGTAGTCTGCAAATTATACACAGACGTTATGCAAGTTATACTGCGTTAGGACCCAGTCGGCGCAAGCCTCTTCTCCGAAAGACAACTTCTTCTGGGGATTATTCGTTTTATTTTTGGCTACACACAACAAAACTAACACCACATGTTGTGATTCTGTGAACAATCATCAGAGAAGTTCACTTCTTAAAATAGTTAGTGTTCCTCAAAAGAACGAAAAGCATGTAATCACATCAAAAGCAAAGTACTTTCCTTTTAAATCCATCTCGGCACAGGAAGCCTTTCATGGGTAAATTATTGATTTTTAAGTCGATCAATCCTTCTTTTTCTTTCTTTTCTTTTTCTTAATTTCAATATTTCTCGCCCACTCCCTCACATGTTGTCGTCAGTGTAGGAGTGGAAACAAACGCTCACCTCCTCTGCTCTTTTCATCAGCACTGGCCCACTGTTGAGTAGAGTGCTTGTGTTGCTTGGTATTTTCACACAAAGGATCAGATTACAGTTCTGAAACTGCTTCTACAATAATCCCCACATGTATTTTCTATTTTTACATCGGCTTGTGTTACTTGCGTATCTTCACCCTCAGATTTTCTTATTTTTAAACGCAGTGAAACGACGGATCAGAGATCTGATCTGAAAGTTGTTATCTGTTCGACCATCTTATCTAGACCAGAGACGATGGTGAATATATTGCATTATTGGCTACAGTTATTATATTTTCAAAGATTTTTATATTGCTGCTTCAATAATATAATACCAGCCAGTAATGTAAAAACATCTTCAGTTATTGGCAAAATGTTATGACTTGACTTTGACCCTTGGTATACAACAATGTTTTCAAGTGAAGACTCAAAACTTTAGTTGCGTTTTGGGCGTCTTGTTTACCCAGCAGTGCTCGGAACCAATGAAACCTCAACTTTTTGAGAACGCTCCGACTCCGTTGTGTAAATGGGTAAAATTACAATTTCTGGAAATGCTTCAACTATATCTCTGTGTAGACGACAGAAGTATTGCTGCAGCACATGCACACGACAGCCATAGTAAATAGTTCTTCTGTGTAAGAAGATGGACAATGGCAACAATGGCTGCCTCCAGAGTGTCATGACTTCCAGTCCATATTCTCTAGGGACTTGGTTGGATTGCTTTTCTGGGTGAAAGTCAACTAGAAAACTACCATTTGTGATCTGTCCATACAAATGTCTGTGTACTCTCATTAATGTTTATACACATACATGTTGTTCTCTGCATGTGTGTGTTTCATTACAAAAGCAAACAGGATGCACCAGTGGTCCAGCATACATGTGTTTTACTGTTCCTGCCGCTTTCATAGAAATGGATATTGTTTTGGAAACGATCCAGTTTTCTGAAACAAAAACGATGTGTTTTCACTTGGAACATGTTTTTGTGTAAACAGGAAATCATTTTGTTTTTCAAATAGCAGAAGTTGCATAAAACTACCATGAACATCTATTTGTGGTTAAAAAAATTGCACAATTTTATTCATAAGTATTTCCTTCCCGAGAGCGATTAATCAAACCAGTTTACATTGGTGAGAAAAAAAGAGGCTTTCGTCATTTAGTTTTTTTGCTTTGCAGAGATTCTCATCATCAGCTATTGCCGTCATGAAGGCGCAGAAAGCATCTGCCAAAAACGGAAGAGCCTTAAATCTGAAGGTTGCGTGGGTGAGACTGTGTGAGATTCAGTAAAACAAAAAGTGGAGAGGAGCACAGTGTAGACACAACCTGAGGACGTCCTGCCTGCATCACTATTCCTCACGCAAACCTCTCTGATCTTGATCTCCTGTGAACATGCAGTACTTCTACAGTCTCAACACATTAACTGTTGTTTAACACGCCAGTTCTTTATCAGTTTTTCACTGAAAACGTACTTTTAGAGGAGCGACTCAAATACATGACGCAAGTGGTAAAACCCCCATTTTCACAGAATTAGTGACACTTATTTAAATGTACATTAGAATAGAATGCAATAATGTGCAGAGCTCCCAAATCTGTATTTTACTCATAAACAACATTTTACCGTTTCATGAGTACAGCATGAGGCAAGAATGTCCCATTTTAGTCTCATGCAGGATTCTAGCTGAAAGGTTGTGGGCAGATTCGTCCTCTCATGACTGCTACATGTTTTGAATCCTATCCATTCATTTTAACCTTTTATATGGATCGATTTTGATTATTTCAAAAAGTTATTTTCAAGACATATGACCTTTTAAGATATTTGATCATACTTTGGTTATTTTTTTCCTGTCTGTGGAGGCCACCCATATAACTTGTATAATCAACACAGTTTTATTTCTCTGCTTTATTATTTCCTGATAACAACTAAACCAAACGGAAGTAAGTCAAGAGAGAAGCGAGTGTTTCGAGAAGTACACATAAAAATCCTGTAAGTGTTTTGAATAATCAACTCAACACAGAGATTATTCTCCTGTTGTGAAAGATGTGGTGTGGGGTTTAACTCTATCCTGCTTGAAGTATGCCGGGCCTTACCTTGAAAAAGCATCTTGGGTCTGTTTGTGGAGATGAATTGCAGATTTTGATTATTCTGACCTCGTAGGTCCTTTCCTTTTTAAATGAGCTTTGGCTCAGATGATGGTGATATTTCTGGATCGTGTTCATAAATGGACTTGTCTTTGCCTGATGTCGCTTTTATTTACGTTTGTGGAGTGTAGCTTCTCAGACGTTGAATTCTAGTGTTCCTGAGCCCATAGCGTCGTCCGAGTCTTTAAAACTTTTTTAAATGCAGTTTGTTGAGCGTTAGTGAATTTCCGCTCATCTTTGTATCCGAGAAGCTGAGCCTCTCTGAAATGCTCCTTTTATACCCAATCACCACTGACCTTATGCCAATTGACCATAATTAGTCTGTTTCTGCTTTCCCAGCCTTTTGTTGCCCTCTGTTCAAACGTAGAGATGTCTTGCAGTCACCAGATTTTAAATGATTTTTTTTTTTTCCTTTTCTTTCATGGAAACTGTCTCAGTTTGAACATCTGATATATCCTACTGGGGATACAATATTGTTTTATGAGGTTTTGCAAATCATCGTGGGTTGGTTCTGGGTTTATTTATGTTTAACTCCGCTTGCCAATTTTTCTTAAGTTGAGGTCGCATGATTTTGTCATTCTCACAGTCGAGTGCTAAGTGTTGCCACCATGATAATGATAATTACCAAATATTTGGAAGACTAGTGGCGTTAACTTGTTATACAACTTCCAATTATATGGATGTTTTCAGTTTAGTTTTTTATTTGCGGACAGCTGCAGATATGAGCCAGTGTGTCATCTGACAGGCCGGGAATTCCCTCTTCTAAAAAAAGACAAACAGAAGCCGGTTCCTCTTGTGGAAATTACATAAGCTGATGGAGACAACAGACACAAATGCAAAACTATCCCAAAAGCGTGTTTGCGTTCACAAAGGGACCGGCAAAACCAGAATCCAGCCTATGGGGCGCAGCATCTGCGATGCTGGAGCCTTTTTCTACACTGTGCACAGAATCCCATTTGCAGCTGAACTGCAGCTGTGGGGCCTGCTGGCTGTCAGAAACAGTGGCGCATGGGTTTAACTGGGCTTATCCAGACAACAGCACATCAAAAGTAGGAAGGTGTTTGTGCAGCTCAGGGGTTTTTGTCTGGATATTTTGCAGTGTCGGTTAAACCGGCGCCCTGATCCGAGCGTCAGTCAGGGTCGGCCTCCTGTGCCAGTTGTAATCAGTTTATCCTCGTACAACTCCCTTCTCCATCATTCCTGTCTTACATCCCATTTCTCTCTCGGAAGCCAATATGAAATGTGATTTCTGGAAATGTTTTGGCTTATTCTTTTTTAGATTTTATCAAAATTGTCTACACATTTTGATCATCTGGATCAGGATACTGTAAGAAAGCAGATGGAACGGCAGCATGAAAGAGCTGCTGGTACATTTAGGAGACGTTTGTAGTAGCTTGTCTGCAGTTAAGCGTTTTTTATCTGGTTTATTCATGCCTTTAATGCAGGGATGTCAAACATAAGGCCTGTGGGCCAAAATCGACCAGCAAGAAGCTCCAGTCCGGCCGGGCAAACCAACAAAGAAATTATACAAAAAAAAAAAATTCTAAGAAAACATCTAATTTTCTTGGAAAATATCTTAAGAGCAGTGGACACGCCACTGAAATACGAGCTGAGATATCTGCGATGAAGCCTTGAAAGATGGCAAACTTGGCCTTTTATTCCATCTTGTAAAGACAACCATCATGCAATAGTTTATTGGACATTTCACTGTATTCTGCAACAGGAGCTTTCATAGAAATTTGCTTTATGTTGAGATTGTAGTCAAAAATAGACATTTTCGTCACATAGACTCCACAACATATTTTTTGTTACTTTGGCAGTATTTGACCTGTCCGGCACACTCAAGAGGAAATTGGACTGCATGTGGCTTCTGGACTGAAATGTCTTTAACACCACTGCTTAAACTGCTTGACCCCTGCTCGGACTTGATTGCATTCACTCAATTTTTTTGCAAAAAGAAATGTTAATTTCAAAAGAAACATGCTGAGACGGTATGAAACAAACCGTGGAACCCTATTTGGAATGCACATAGATGCTCACTAAGTAAAGACACTCGTAGATGTGATGCAAA
>OMNM01038235.1:0-12213 GCA_900302745.1 Parablennius parvicornis | reverse complement strand
CTGTTAGAATGTGTGCAACACACTACACCAAAACTGACCTTTAGAAAGTTCTTTCTCGTCCTGGATGTATTACCTCGCTCACCTGTAAACATGTTTACAATCATCACATCAGGTAAGTTGCATTAAGCTTAGGATTGATTTTAAAATAGATGATGGATAGAGAAATGAGTACGAGGCTATACCAGAAAAGAAATCCAAATACTTGTGGTGTCAGTTACAGGACTTAATAGCCAAACTCTGCCTTTGTACGATGTTCTTCAGACCTACTCCACTTCTTTGTTTTGGACTCTCTCCTGAGTGAAAATCTGATCTTGAACAGGAGTGCTTTTTGGGGCCAAAAGAGCAGATTTATTCAGCTTAGTATGAATTACTCTCTGCAGGGCACTTAGAGGTGCACCTTCAGTTTATGTGTTGCTCTTAGGAGGGCACATAAAAGCATCCAGCTTGAGATGAGTTACTGAAGGCAAGTTTAATAAAGAAACACTGTTTATTTGGACCATACACTCTCTTTTTGAAGTAAACACGATGGTAATGTAAAGCCTGGCAAAATGTAGTGTTTCTATATGCTCAGACAGAATATGGAGGGGGGGATAACCTGTTTATATATTTACCGATTTAATGTTTTTCTGTTATTTTGCTTTGAAGTTCAAAGCTCCAGGCTGAATTGGAAAGTGAAAGATTAAGATAGAAAGCATTATTCTATCACACATCTTTATATTGTCACTGAGATATCAAAATGGATGTGGAGAGTGGAGCGGGCCGATGCGAAGGACAAAGATCTCACGCTGTCCATTATGACTGAGCTTAGAGGTGGATGCTTTTATCCCAGGCTCATTAGCTTCCCGTGAGTCCTCACAGTTTTACCATTAATGGCCGAAAGCTCATGCTCATTCACACAGAAAGCCAAAGAGTGTGGGTACATTTTCAGGGCCGATGGGCTTGTGGAGGTTTTCAGAAAGTCTTAGATGAGACAGGTGAGTTGGAACTTTGCCATTTCTGTTGTCAGATGAAAAAATATATATTAATGCTTCTCACTGCAGGATGACTAACAGCAGCGCATGATGAAATAAAAGTGGGACTAAGTTGCCCCCTTGTGTTAAGGATAGTATATTGCGGGAGACTTGGATCATTTTCCTGGGCAGCATTTTCTGTGGCTAATTACTTATCCAGACATTACATAGTAAAAAAAAAAAAAAAAGTAAACAGGAAATGCTGGAATCAACTCTGTTAACTAACAGGTAGAGTGAAGTGTATCATTAAGGGAGAGCTGGGAGAGCACATTACCAGTTAAAGGCAGATTTCCCCCCTCCAGTAAATTATACTAATTCCACACGGCGGTGATCATTTTGTATCACAATATTCCCATGCATTTACTAATTGCATGTGTATTTCTCTCTTCTTCAGTGAGCTCTTGCTGCAGGCTAATTTAGACAGATGAGCCATGTTAATTCTACTGTTCAAACAGCTGCTGGTTTAATGGAGTTCTTAAGCGAGGAGCCTGTGTATTAAAGCTGCAACTTTGTTTACAGCGTTACTGGCAAACACTTTGCTCTTGTCAAGCTGCCAAATGCCTACGATTCTGGTTAAAGCCTGCTTGGTGCTCATTTTTTTCACAGCTCCTGCCTCGAGGAGCTGAATTTGAATTTATCAAATAGGAACAAATTCAATATTTACAGGAACTGAACATAATATTGTTGAATACTATGAAATATTTTGCCTTGAATTTGCAGTTGAAATTCTGTTTAATTTCTTAAAGGTTCAACCTGACATCAGGGTCACCAATGACATGCGGGATACAATTATGTTTCAGTCAATTACCACGGCCTTTGTAGCATTAGCTTCAAGAAAATACATGAGCTCAAACCATCACAATTCGAAGTTTTTAGATAAACAGTACCATGTTTCTTCTTAAAAGAAACTTCAGTACTACAATTGATGGATTTGCACCTTGTCTGGTTCATTTAAATCAGTATAATGAATCAACGCCAAGGCCAGAGGCCAAGATTACAAGCTGTTTTACTCAACTGTTGCTTTTTAAATCCACATGAATTGTGCAATGAGAGAAAGCTTAATAAAGCAGCAAATGAGCATCCAACATATTGTACTGAACAGCTGCAATTTTTTTTATACATAACTTATCTTATAATTCATTTTATCTATAATATATGTGTGAATATGTAAATTGCACAAAGTTGACAAATCACTCTATCGCAGCAACACAAAATGCAGTGTGATGAATTTAATATAGCAATGAGTGGACTGATTTCAAAACACCTAATAATGCTTCCTCAGTACCAGGTGTGTTTGCTTTTGGATCAATTCTCATTTGGAAATATTGATATTTTCTGTTTATTAATCTTCAATAAAATTTAAATTAAAAGCTTTTTTGTAAAGAAAGCTTTTTGTTATTTAGGTTCTATTTCCTGTTTGTTGGCATAACCATTTCTTCTTTTACATGTGATATCAATATCAATGTATTTACTGTACGTTCCACACACACTGGAGGTCAGGATCAGAGGATCAGATGTGTTCATAATTTTAGTCGCTATAATCTGAAAAAAAATACCTCAAATTAATTTCTCATAGTTAGATAAGGGGTGGTTACCCTCACACATTAGATCTTTGTACAAAATATGCGTTTAGCATCAATATCGGTGTTACCACCTATGTTTTTATTTGATATCCGATCAGAAAGAACGTTAGTGTTCACTTCTGAATTTCTCTTCTTTGGTGACAAGAATGTCAGACTCAAAAAGTTTTTATTATTCATTTTGTGATCTGGAATTGGATCTAATTTTAAAGTACATTTTCTTTCCCTTAATTTCAATTTCAGGGTATTGTGTTCACTGCCAAACGGGTAAATTCAAATTTATCTTCCGCTGACAAAACATTGATTCCTTGTTCTCCCTTATATATTTCTTAGTGCAGTGTATTAATATTCTGATTGTTTTTGTTTGTTTGTTTTTCACTATACCCACTGCAACCTCTGCTCTCACCCACTGTATCCCCCATGTGTCTGCCCTCGTCCCCTCACCCACCCAGACTCAGATGGCCTGTCCAGCCCCACACGCCACAGTCTCAGCCTGTCAGACGGGACAGAGGACCAATTGGACCGCCTCCAGCAGGTAGAGCTGGCCAGGACCACTCCCATGTCCCTGTGGAGGGCTGGCACTGTGCAGGCCTGGCTGGAGGTTGTCATGGCAATGCCCATGTACATCCGCACCTGCTCAGAAAATGTAAAGAGTGGCAAGGTGGGTGGGAACCATTTGTTTACTGAACAATTTGATTCTATGGTTTCTGTTGCAGTGAACTGTGACTGATGTGCTGTGACACTTTTGCAGGTCTTACTGGGACTAACAGATGAAGACTTGGAGGTGGGGTTAGGGATCAGCAGCTTAATGCATCGTAGGAAACTGCGTCTGGCCATTGAAGATTACAGAGATGCAGAGAATGGCAGAGGGTGAGGAAGATACAGAGAAGTTCTGCTAAAATTGTGTATTGCTTAATGGTGTAAGAGAGACATTTATTGGTGATTCAAAATGAGATTTTCTGTGACATGTAGTGTTTCTTTCCATCACTAAGCATGAAAAATATAAAGATATTTTTTCTCAGATTTTTTACTTTGGCAAAGATGGGACAATACCAAATATTTCCCTATGTGATTGTTTGTGTTCACGGTAATCATATGAAATGCAGAGTTATCTGACTTTTTCATTGAGTGTTGAAGGGTGCAATAGGTCTGAGTTTCAGTTCCCTAACCTCAAAGTATTCTAAATGACGACTGAGAAATTGAATAGTGATTTGCTCTCCCAGAGTCCATGTTCTTGTTACTTGAGATTATCCACAGACCTTAAAGCAACGAGTTTTCACCGACACCACTTCATATCAAAGAAGTGGAGTCTCTTTGAAACCTGTCTACAGTCAGTTCTGTAGTAACATGGAAACTTTTTTGAGGGGGGACACACGTATTTCAAAGGCATTTTTTTTCCGAGAGTAGAAGCATGAGTTTTCATTTTTAAAACACTTACACTGCACAAATCATCTGGTTTTGTGGGATATAATAGTTTCATAGACATCCAAAATGTATCCGAAATAAGTGTTTGATAAATTTGATCGTTTTATTTGAAATTCTCCTATTGTGTGTCTGCAGGCTCTCCAAGGCTGCAGATATGGACCACCACTGGGTGGCTAAGGCCTGGCTCAGCGACGTGGGTCTGCCTCAGTACTCTCAAGCCTTTCACACTCACTTGATAGACGGCCGCATGCTGAACTCCCTCACCCGCCGTGACCTCGAACGTCACCTCAACATCACAAAGAAGTTCCACCAGGTCAGCCTGCTGTTGGGCATCGAACTGCTGCACTCGCTTAACTTCGACAAGGAGGTAGGAGAGAAACATACTTGTATGTGCTACAACAACAGGCCTCGTCAGAACCAGAGAAGAGTTCACAATGCATTTGTTGAACTGGTTTCCAGGCGCTGCAGGCTCGGAGGATACAGTGCGAGCACCAGAATGCGGATCCAATGGTGTGGACTTCCCATCGGGTCATGAAGTGGATCCGAGATATCGACCTGAAGGTGGGACAGAGAGAGAAACACTGTCAATCATGGACAAGTGTCAGTCTGTTAAAACAGCAAATTTGGAACTCACACAAATTCAGTAAAAATTATTAGTATACTTTAAAATGAAGCTATTTTGATTAAACATGAATAATATCAGTTAATAAATGTTCCTCAGGTCTATCTACACCCGTGGTGTCATAGCTCATCAAGCCTTTATTTTATATGTGAATTACTACCACATTACGATAACGTGGTCAGATTATCACCTTTATGTGCATGTGTGCAATGATAAGCAGTCTGCACTGACATCCTCTTCATATCTAGGAAGTATAAAATCTCGCTGACATCAATGAAGTGATGGAAAGACTCTGAACTACGATGTCATAACTTTTGCAAATGACTCTTGACATTAGCGAGCTTTCCCCTGAGCCACGCATAGCCACAGTATCAGACCAAGAGTCTGAGATCAGTGCTGAATCTTCATTTGCTCTATTGGTCCAGGAATTTGCCGAAGGTCTCCTAAACAGCGGGGTACATGGAGCTGTTATGGTGTTGGACCCAACTTTTAACACTGACAGCATGGCGACAGCACTAGGGATTCCCAACAACAAGCACATGGTTCGCCGACACCTTGTTGAGGAGATGAAAACACTGATTGGTCCGGCCAGGTGGGGGGAAAACATATGAATCTAGTCCTAAAACAGTGCTACATGTAGTGTTTGTTTGTACACATCACACAACATGTTGTCTAATGTATTTTAAGTGTTGTTTGTGTTCTCAAGCATGCAAATCTCTCCAACGCTTTTCGCAGAGCTGACGCCAAACAAGACTATGAGCGTTTAGGCCTGGGAACGCCACCAACCCTCCTTCGCCAGAACTCCCTGGGCAGACCGCCCAGCTCTGCCAGCCGACACACCGACGACGAAGGCTCACTGAGGAGACGCGCCGTGAAGGTGCACAAATATACGGAGGAACTAATGATTTCTTCAATTTCATGTGTTTTCATTGTGTTCACTTATACTACAAAAATCTCTCGTCTGTCGTTACATGATAGAGATCTCATGCCACATTTATGCAGTCATATGCCAGAAATACATTGACAAAACACTCTGAGTCGCTTGTCTTGTCATAAAAAGTAAAGATATAACCAGGATGATGAATATCAAAACAGTGATGAAAGGAACCATTTGTAATACTGTACTTAAGTTTTATTCATCCTGTGATAGACTGTTTTCACAAACCTATACGGCACAACGATGGATACTTATTCCAATGTAATCTAAAGTAAAATAGCCAAAGGAGATAAAACAACAGGCATGACATCATATCAAAGATGATTCCGCAATATCTTGCTGCACCCTGTTAAACAACTACCCAGTATGTTCAGGCTTACATTACCAGATTGTACCACAAGATTATGTAATGAGTTACTCAAAAAGGCTGAATTGTTGCCACAGAATTGGATGAAGTTTCTGATAAGCAACCAGTGATATATTCCTAATGATAAGCAGGTACATTTCATTTACCCACCAAAACACACATTTTTTTAGGTTTTGGTGTGTCTTCATGATGAACCTAATGTTAATGTTTTTGACTGAGGATGTACATTACACAAATATCCACTCTCAGTTATGGACTACTCCACTGTAACTCCTCACTGCCATGCAAAAATCTACCCCTAAATCCAGAATTGAGAATTATATGGTAATTTTGAGCAGACGCATTTCCAACAGTAGCACCACATATACAGTATGTTAAATGGAGGATGATGTAAATGTATCTTTGTTTGTGTGTTTCTGTTTTAGCCTCCTGCAGGATTCAGCCCCAAAGCTCGTAATGGACGAGACCTGAGTTGCCACAGCAGCTGTGGCTCCCTCCCACGGGAAGTTCGAGACCACACGCCACCCAGAGCCGAGGGAAGCCCAATCCGAGGCTACACCAGCATCGAGGTCACGAATGTGTAACACCATCACAGTGTGATAAACACCAGTCATTAGCCTCAGCTAAACAGAAGCTACAACGTGGACATATATCATCCATCTGAACCAACAGACTTTTATTATTATTATTATTATTGTTATTGTTTTGTTAAAAAAATTTGCCTTTATATGACAGATTGCACTTTGTGAAAATTAAAGAAGATGTGACAAATTTGTTACAAATTTCCTGGTTTAATGACACAAAGGACAAGTGGTATTCTGGGTGTTTTTGTGGAAAGTCATCTCCTTTCAACAACACCAGAATTAAAAGGACTCGAGCAAATTGAATATTTTTCTATTTCTCTTTGAGTGTGAGCCAGGATGTAACTGGTCCATTTGTTTTTGTTGATAGCGGCAAATGACAGTTTCTTAGCGGGAGACAAGATTTTAAACAGACTGTTTGTATTATACAGGGTACTCAGTGACATTTCATATCTGTGTAAATTGCCTCAGTCTCATTTGATTCTGCTGTTTGTGATGCCTTGTCAATGTGGCTGGAGACAAAAAATACTAAACAAAAAAAAACAAAAGCCACTGGGTTGTTTATGTTTAATAGTCATTTTTCATCTTGCACATTTACGCTGTTGTGTTCAAACAAATTGCACCTCTTCTAATCTTTTATACCGTACAGTAAACAAAACAAAAAAAGAGTACCATGCTAACTAAAGATGACTGCATGGCTGTTATGACTGTGCAAGCCAAGTGGGCTAAAATAATTGACTTTTGCAATTTTGTGGCACCGAAAGACTGTTCCTTATGAAATAAAAGATACAATCTTACAGATAAGAAAGAATCTTACTATTTTTTGGATAAGTTCAATAAACATAACATGTGACCATGTTTGTGACCAAATTACACAAAAAAAGGACTAAGATGACCAAGTTTAGACAAACTGACACACAGGTGATGATAAAATCACTGCAATGATATAGTGCAAATTTACGGTCTGAGTACAAAAAATGGAACTTTGACTAAGGGGAAGTGGTTCATTGTGTCACCAGCCATCATAGTGAAGTTCCACTGCTCAACACAGTGATTGAGTGAGAGGTGGTCATTCATGACAATCCTTTTTCAGAAAGGTATCAGCCAATTTTTCACATCGAGCACTTGAAGGGTTCAAGGATAGACGGAGGCCAGGTTCTGGGGAGATTCAACTCAAATCTATCAAGCGGTAAGAAACCGAAGCAGTGACACAACAAATAAACAAGAAACTTTAAAATGTGCACACTCAGGATTTTTATCAGGAAGTAAATAATAAAAAAATTCAGTCATTGCAGTTTTGAAGAAAATGCATTTAACAGCTTTTTCTGACATAAAAATTGGGTAGGCTATACAAGGTAACTTAGTGCAGAATAAACAGCTAAAATGGAAAGTTGCAATTATATTCCCGCAGCTATAATGCACACACCTGCTCATACAGTACTGAACATTTACAGAAGCATTAATCATGTCTGATAAAAGAATATAAGCAAAGCATATAAGCATCTTTAATCCAACCCTCTCTTCTATCTCCCAACTTACTTTTTAATATCTTTTTAAATCCTGCACAGCCTGCCTGCTTCACTCCCTACAATATTCACCAGTATTTGTTAGAAGTCGGAAAAATACACTGGCAGAAGATGTATGAGGCAACAAATGAGCAACTGCATTGTACTGCTTAAACTGCTGCAGATATTAAAGCTGGCTCATAATGGTTCTCAGTGGTGCATATAGGGCTGCAAAACCTACACAAAACCCAGCAGGTGGTCATAATGTTACAGCTGATTCAGTAACCAAACAGAAGCCTCAGCGGTATGAACAAGTATAGATATCCAGAGCGTATTCCTCTTTGTGATTATCAGTCCTGATCACTCATTTCTGCGATGGCCCTATCCAGATAAGTAACCATAGCATAGATAACAAAGCATACTGATTCTTCAGACTTCAAGTGAACACTATAGCTTTCCCCATGCCCTGAATCACTCACATGGTTTCTTCCAAAAGGGCCACCATTGAGAATAGTCACTAGTCTTTCCAACAGTATTGGATCCTAACGCATTGTTACCACAAAGGAAATGATCAACTACACAGACGTTTCCTTACTTTCTATGCTGTGTTAATAGTGCAGGAGTTTACTGTACTTTGAGGAGTACTTTGAGGAGTTAAAGTATCTACGAAAAACATTCTTCCTTATTGACTTCATTTGCATGAGGAAGTTTGTGCAGTTCATGTTCCCCTCTGTAATGCAAATAAGTCAGTGTTAGTGAGTGTATGTATCCGAATAAATAACTGACAGCACTTAAGTGTGTCACTGTGGTTATCAGCTTTTTCCTGCTCTCTCTGGAGAACGTGTTAACTCACGTCTTGTTTCAAACGGCTACGCCATCCAGCGTGGTGCAACTCCTTCCGCTTACTCACAGTGACTCGGTTCTTGTCAAGGCCAAGTATGACAAAGCACAGAAGGAGACGCTTCACCCTCGAGCTTCCTGCTCGACTTTGCTCTCTGGCAGTCGGCCCATGGGTTTGTGATGCCCCCCTCTGCACTCTGAGGTATTAGAAGTATGATGAGGGAAGGGTGAGGTCCCACCTGGGAAATGAACTGAACAGCTTTCTGGGAAACAATCACTGGCATAATATAATTACGCACTCACACAGTGGCCATAAAACCAAGATCAACAGTGATATTTTAAGCTTGTAAAGGGTACAGGTCATTTTACTTGCGTCTCATATGGATTTGACTCATATACTGACTGAAAAAAGAATATAATTCCACACAACACAAATAGGTTAGTTTTTAACATTTAATGTGAATCATATTTTTCTATATTTCACAGCAAGGTCTTTTCCTTTGTTGCTCCCAACAAATGTGATTACCGACCCGGAGATATAAGGGATCCAGACAACCAGATGGATTCAGAGATTGTTCACAGCAGTGTGTGTGTGAGTGCTTGCATGTGTATGTGAACGACCTGTTTTGTTCTCTTTGTGGTCATCAAACATGGGGAACACACACACACAAATGTGGACTCAGAGCTTGCTTGGTGTGAGTCCACAAGTGTGTGTTCAAGGGTAAAGATCTGGGTCTGGGGCTGATCTTAGAAGTGCTTTAAGCTTTGAGGAGAGGGTTAATTAGTTAGTTCACAAGTAGAGTCCAGTAACATAAGTGTGTGTGTGTGCGTGCAACCTTAAAAACAGAGGCACGATACAAAAGCTGAAGAGGAAGAATGCTCCCCAGAGTCCAGAGCAATGCTGTTTGCCTCATTTGAAAGGAACAATGCACTGAGAGACCAGGCTCGGGGCTGGTTTTGTAATTATTGTTAAATAGTATAGACCTCAAAGTTCGAGGCTGATAGGGAGAGGGACACTAAGACAACAAAGTGGTCACTTTTTTTCACTCTCATCTGGTGTCTGAAAAGGTAACCATAATGCATGTGCACTCAAACACATAGCTGATGGCGCAATGAAAAGCATTCTGTGTGGTGGGAGCAGGATGGGATCAGTCCTTAGGGTTGGTCCCGACCAAAGGCCTCGAAAGGTGCAACTGTGAGTCAGTGGTACATTTATACAAAATAAAATAAAAATGATGTACGGCTTATGGCTGATATGAAAGATATACTGCACAGGGAAGCATTGAACAAATGGTTACCAACATACACCCTTCCAGCTGCGTAAGACGGGGATTTACGTGCATTTCATGAACACTTAGTTAGCTATTTGTAGTTAGATTGGCCTTGTGGGAGGATTGGTGTAAAACTGTCCGACTGTTGTGATGTCATGCTTATTCTGCAGAGTCACTCTACTTTTCTTTTAACCCTCTCAGGTGACTCGCACGCCTTCCCCAATCAACAATATTTGGCACAAATCCCCTTATAGTATTTCATGCTTCACTGTCTCTGATACAATTAATCCTGGCATTGAAAAGAATGATTAATTGTTTCTATTAGGAAAAAAGTAGTGTATTTTTTATCCAAGTCGACACAGCTATATAGTTTATTAGAGAAAAAAAAAAAACTCTGTACAAGTTGCAACAACATAATTCTTTGATGACTACACTATCTGTCAGCATGGGAAAAACACACCACTCTGGCTTTTAACCAAAGGTGCCAGGTGACTTTAAGAGTTCAGCAGAGTTTAATTCACTCTGCTGGACTCCGGATTGAATCAAACACTCAAAACTCTTTCTGTATTGGATATACAAGAAAGGAATGCAAGCATTTTGTTTCTTGTCCTCGAGTCACAAATGGGTGCACTTATGTTGAATTTGAGTTCAGAGTCAGACACAGTTCGTGGATATTTGCATAAGTCCACAAAACTCCACTGTGTGTCCACAAAACTCCACTGTGTACCCACAAATGCCAACATACACACTTCAGCCTCTTGTCTTTCAAATAATTCTTAGCAAACTAAATTCATCTGATGGCCAAATTAGTTTCAGAGCCCCTATCGACATGTTGACTGACCTCTTCCACTATTATGACCCACATTAGGACAAAAAGAGAAACCGTGAATGTTAGGATTTGTATCATTAATCGCTATCTTGGTGCTCTTTTTAGAGAGAGCCTTTACTAAACATGTTCATGAGTCCCCAGCTGCACAGACACAACTAAGTACAGCAAGCACTGAGTTCTAATACTAATGCCAACTTGAGCAAAAACATGTGTACATGAATAATGGTGGGCACATTTTTTAGAAAAATGTCAAGTGTTTCTGTGTGTGTGTGTGTGTGTGTGTGTGTGTGTGTGTGTGTGTGTGTGTGTGTGTGTGTGTGTGCGTTACCAATAATAAATGAAATCAACAAAACATAATTGTGTGCTGTTTATTGATCACACACACATCGTACTCATGTGCCTTGAGTAACTCCAGCGTGAGCCTTCGTGGTTTAATTGAAATATATATGAGATGTACTGGTTGAATGGTTCCTGTTGTTCAGTAATTCAATCACAGTGTGTGTGGAGGAGAAATCTCCCCGGGTAAATTATATAAGTGTTTCCTGTTGGTTTCTATCTTGCAGATGCAGATGCATTTGTACAAATCAGAAGCATGGAGCCTGTGTATGCAGTGCAATATGGGGGGTGGGGGTTTAGCATGATTGGGGTAGGATGAGAAACAGCAGAAACGTGCTCCTGTGCCCTCCGCGGGCCGGGAGTGGAGGGGTTAATGAAAGTGGAAGTGCATCGCGACGGAGCCCCCTCCTTCCTGTTCTGCCTCCGTCTGCCCGCCCGGGCCCATCCGTCTCCTGGTGAAGTCCCCGGCCGCTCCTCGGACCTCACTTTCTTGTCAAATTATGCCCCATAAAGTCCGTACGGAGGCGGTGGATAAGCTCGATATCATACACGGCACCTCCCGCCGGGGCTCAGAGGGAAACTTGTAGTCGAAAGATGACAAGGTGAGTCTGAAACGTCGCTGCCGCCAAACTGTTACTTTGTATCGGTGGTGTCGACTTTTTAAAGTTTTTTTTGTTTCTTTTTTTATACGGTTTTGATTCCGGTAAAGCGGTTTTTTTTTATATATATATTTTTTTTTTTTTTAACTTCTCGTGAAGAGGAGTCATGGTCTAAAAACAACAAACCCGCCCAGTTTTACTCTCAAACTGACGACGCGGCGTGTTTTAAGGCAGCAGCGGTTCAATATTTCCATAAAGAGATTTTTTTAAAAAGTTTTCAAATTATTACTTAAAAATTAAGCTTTTAAAAA